>VMBQ01002058.1:0-75786 GCA_007657795.1 Dreissena rostriformis | reverse complement strand
AAAAGCAACAATTTTTTTTTTTTTTTTTTTTTTTTTTTTTTAAAGACCATCCAACCATCCCACCCAAGCTTTTGCTATCAAACTTGAAATAAAATCTTATTAGTTTGTTGTATGTCTTTACAAATGTTCAATGGATTGTGGAAAATATACCTGAACTCAGAATCGTCTATAATGTACAACTTCTTTAAAACATAAGCAATCAATGTGTTTCAATTATGGTCCTCTTCCATTTTATTTTAGAATATGACTATATGCCCTTGACCTGATTGAATATGAACAATTTCCCCATGATGGCTTACGTTATACTGTCAAGCACTCAATTAGTCGAGCGCGCTGTCTTCTGACAGCTCTTGTTTTAAAAGCTTGCAGATATTGGCCTGATATTTGGTATGAGAATCTTCCAACATGACTTTCAGATCAAGTTCGAGTTTCGTTCCGGTCCATTGATTTTCGACAAAGTTACGGACTCAGATATTTTCTCTAGAATTACAGTTTTCCGTGTTTTTTTTCCATAAATTCGTTCAAAGTTACGTCCGTCCGGTAACCGTTTCCGGAGTTTTTTTCCTAAACGCTTTCAGATATTGACCTGATTTTGTATGTGCGTTTACCTTCATGACTTATAGACCAAGTTCGAGTTTCGTTCAGGTCCATTGATGTTTGACAAAGTTACGGACTCAGATATTTTCTCTAGAATTACAGTTTTCCGTTTTTTTTCTCTCCATAAATTCGTTCATATATTGACCTGATTTTTGGTATGTGAGTCTATCTACATGACTTACAGCTAAAATTCGAGTTTCTTACAGGTCTATAGCTTCTTCTCGAAGTAACGGTCCCTGGACTTACGAATTTTCTTTAAAATAACACTTTTTCCGGATTTATTTTCTGAAAAGCTTTTAGATACTGACTTTATTTTTCGTGTGTGAGTCTACCTACCGATACACGACTGACAGAAAAAGTTTGCGTTTCGTTCCGCTCTATCAGTTTTTGCCGAAGTTACGGGCCTTGGACATAATAATTATCTCTAAAATAGCTGTTTTGCGGATTCAAAGCGCAGTAGGGGGCATTGTGTTTCACAAACACAGCTCTGGTTTCATTGTTCATCAAACAATTTCAAATGAAATTGCTAATTTTGGTTTTCACAATAACCATGAACCAAGATTAATAATGTAACCTTTGCCGTGCTTTACTGAAAAATTGTGAAACATTAAACGTTGAATTTCATCGAAACTTTGCACGTACTTAAAATTGTTTAAATGTCCATGGCAACGATGCATGTTATTTACGCGATAAACTTATATTCCGAGACGGACAAAACATACCAGTGAGTTTAAATAATAAAATATGTCTTCCTTTGGCGACACTATTAATGAAACGTTTCGCCAAAGGTCGTCTTTTCTCTGTATTAAACATCATTACACATAAACACTTTCCGAAGAAATATCTTGCTCTGTAATTATATAAACTCAATTACAAGCACCAATTAAGTTAATGGTGCTAGATATAATAAGAATTCTTATTCAGCAAAGGGTTCATTGCTTGCATTGTAAGAATCTGGTATAATATACACACGTTTGTATATTGACATGTCAATGTCCCCAGTCCGAGAATGATGCACCCAGTCCGAGTATGATGCACCCAGTCCGAGTAAGATGCACCCAGTCCGAATATAATGCACCCAGTCCGAGTATGATGCACCCAGTCCGAATATGATGCACCCAGTCCGAGTATGATGTACGCAGTCCGAGAATGATGCACCCATTACGAGTATTATGCACCCAGTCCGAGTATGATGCACCCAGTCCGAGAATGATGCACCCAGTACGAGTATGATGCACCCAGTACGAGTATGATGCACCCAGTCCGAGAATGATGCACCCAGTACGAGTATGATGCACCGAGTCCGATTATGATGCCCCCAGTCCGAGTATGATGCACCCAGTACGAGTATGATGCACCCAGTCCGAGTATGATGCACCCAGTCCGAGTATGAACAACGCTTCATTGAAAGATCGCTTAAAACTGTGGCGGTATCTCCAATGGGAGTGCAGGAGCTGGCCTGTTGATTAGCTCCTGGAAGTGCTAGATTCACTTCTTCTGTCCTTCGTCGTCTGTTTTCACTCCTCTCTTACTTGACATTCTTTCTTTCTTTCTATTATTTTGGTTATGGAGTAAATGTTGTTGATTCTATTCTATAGCGCTGCCTCTTCTATTATGTTGCCAGCGTCTCTAGGATGATCCGCTTGTGTGCTCTTATACTTCGCTTTACGTTACTATTTGCTTTTGTGTTCTCTTCGTGTGCTTTTGCTTTTTCTGCTCTTGTTCTGCTGTTATTGACATTTGCTTTCTTTTCTTATCTTTCTTTTTTTTTGAGTGTGCAACATTTTATTCATCTTAGTACATTTAAACATTCAATATGCAGTCACATATACATTTTGTTCAGTTACACACACAACACATAGTTTACATTTACACACACAGCACATAGTTTACATGCAACTTATATGACCTTACATATTAATAAAGTAACATACTGTGTATTAAAGGTATAAAGTCATAAATATGCAAATGATCTAATATAAAACATTGCACATTATATAGGGTTTGTACAAACTAAATTGAATTGCAAATGAAATACAAACATAGGTTTTTGTTGCTGAAACGGTTCAATTTACTTGACGATAAGGTTCCATGATAACAGTATCAGTAAACATGCTGACTAGTGACCATTCTTTGAAATCATCATCTGTTCTTGTTTTTGTATTTTTATAGGTTTCGAGAGAATTATTTAGGCTGCTGACTAATCCAAATTCTGAAGGAACCTTTTTTTTTCTCTGGCAATGAAAAAATTATCTTTTAATTTCTAGACATAAAATATTTAAATCATTTTTTTTTTGAATTTGTAATTCCCAGAATCATATCTTGACATGTGGGCCGGATAGGTAAATGTTGTCTATTTCTATTAATAAAATGTATTGCAAATCTAATAATTTCTTGAGTATAACTACAGTTTCAGAACAAATGTGTTATATTTTCAATTTCTTCATTACAAAATGTACACAGATTATCAGTAGCCATATTCATTTTAAACAAAAGTGATTTTGTTCCAATGATTCTATGTACTATTCTGTATTGGAACCATTGAATATAGGTTTCTTTACTAATGTCAAAAACAAGTGAATGTACACTTTCCCAATCAATATGTGAGAATTCAGAATTCCATTTTGTTTCGCAAGTAGGAATACCATTGTTGTGAATAAATTTTTTATATGTATATTTTTCTTCCTTTGCACTTGTTATTATTTTCCTTACATATGTTGAAATAACAGGTCTTTTTGTTTTACTATCATTGGTGACTTTATTCCCAGTTGTTTTAATATAATTACTAATAACTCTGATTAATCCTTGGAACAATAAAAAATTAACATTGATTCCGATTTCGCTTTCTAAAGATTTTTTTCTAGATAAAAAAATCCTTGTCAATGAATATATCTCTTAAAAAACGAATTCGTCTTTCATACAGGCTTTTAACATATACATAAGTATTATCAATTTTAAAATTATCATTATAAAAAATAGGCATATCAAGAATGTCATCATTGCTTGTTATAGGCAACTTTTCAATATACAATATATAGCTGTGTGAAACATCTAGCAATTTTTTTTTTATTAGCTTCATGCATATTTTCTCGGCAAACATTTTACCAGTATTCAATTTTCATATCAATAAATGAGTTTACAAGTTTGTAACAATTTCCATCATCTATGGTATTTCTTTTCAGCCATGACAATTTCACATGCTTTTCATAAAAGTGAACATCTATCTTTTGTAATCCTCCTTGGTTATATTGCTTAATAGCTACAGTGCTTTTTATCTTGTTTGGGCCTCTCCATATGAATTCATAAAAAAAGCATTTATTTGTTTCATAATTTCTATTTTTGGGGTAGGCAGAGTAACAAATAGATGTGTGAATAATGGGAGAAGCAGTGACTTCACAATAGTAATTTTTCCTAAAGGTGGAGTATGTTGAAAAGTCCTGAAGCAAATTTAATGTACTATTTAGAGATGATTCTGATCCATCAAGTAATAAAGATGTGTCGTCAGCGAATTGTGATATTTTGTATTCTATATCTTTTATTGTTATCCCTTTTATTTGCTTGCTTTCTCTGATTTTAATGGCAAGTATTTCGGCGCATATAATAAAAATGTGTGCACTAATTGGGTCCCATTGAAGGCAACCTCTCTCTATAGTGATAGTTTCGGACATGAATCCATTTATTTGTATAGAAGTCATAGTATTATGTAGAAACATGGATATCTATTTTTGGAACGTTGGACCAAAATTAAAAAAAACTGAAATGTAGTTTCTATAAACTGGAATGACAATGTATCGAACGTTTTTTTAAAATCCATGGTCATTAATAATCCAGGTATTTTATTATCTTGGGCATATTTCATTATATCATAAAGCAATCTTGTATTTTTGCCTATGAATCGACCTTTAATAAAACCTGTTTGATCTTTGGAAATTATACTGTCTAGTACTGTTTTAAATCGGTTTGCAATGGACCCAGAAGCTAATTTATAAACAATATTTAATAAGGTTAACGGTCTTAGGTTTTTTAAGTAACATCGAGGTTTGTTGTCTTTTGGGATGCAAGTTATTAAACCATGTTTTGTGTTATGGACATTTTATTTGTTTTAAAGGCATAATTTATACTTCTTACTATAAAAAGCCCTTACTTGTTCCAAAAAACTTTGAAAAACTCTGCAGTGAAGCCATCAGAGCCAGGACTCTTGTCATTTTTCGTATTTTTAAGTGTTATTGAGACTTCATGTAGGGTCAGTAGTCCTTCTTGGGATTCAGATTGGATGTTACTTAGTTTTGGAACTTTTGCATTTGCTAAATCATCATCAATGTCGAATGCAAAATCATTTTCATTTCTTTAGTATAAGGTTTTGTAAAATGTACTTGCTTCATTTAAAATGTCTTTTTGCTCAGTAAGCTTGACCCCATTATAATTTTCAATGTAAGGTATAGACTTATCTGTAAAATGTTTAGATTCAAGAGTGCAAAAATATTTCGAAGGCTTTTCACTCTCTTCGAGCCACTTAGCTCTCGAACGTACAAATGAACCTTTCAGTTTACTTTTTCTTAATTGTTCTAGTTCAATTTGTAATTCTTGTAGTTTATGAGTATCATTCTCGTTAAGATTTTTTTCAAATTTTGCTATTTTACTGGTTAATTCTGCTTCATGTTTTTTGTTCAGCTTTGTTTTGAAAGATGAGTATGATATTGTTTTCCCTCGAATTTCCATAATTGTGTTTCCAAAAATAATTGATCATTGATTACAAATTGTATATCATTGCTGTTTAGTTGTTCAAAATTGTGTATGTTATATACTGGGACACAATATTGTTTTTTAATAGTGTCTATTAAGTTGTTAATACAGTTTAAGTAATCAACATCTTTTAAAAGTGAATTATTGAATTTCCATTGTCCCATTCCACGTTCTACATGATCAAAATTTAATTCCAAATTTATAATAGAGTGATCTGATTTGTAGGTTATGTCAATATCTGATTGTCTTATTTTTGAGGATATATTATTTGAAATTAGAAAAAAATCTAACCTAGCTTGTTGCAATGGTGTCAAACGTCTCCATGTGTATCGTTTTATATCGTCGTTTAAAAATCTAAATGTATCAATTAAATTGTTTTTGCTAATTATGGATATCAATGTTTCTCTTGCCTTTCTATTATTATTGAATGATTTGTAATTAGAATAATCCAGATTTACATCCAATACAAGATTAAAATCTCCACACATAACAAATTGTTCAAATTCCATATTTTCAATGTTTGTAAAAAGTTCCGAAAAAAATGAAGGCGTATCAATATTTGGGCCATAAAGTGAACATAAAATAAATCTATTTGTGGTATAGGTCATATCCAATATCAAGTAGTTACCAATACAGTCCTTTTCAATGTTATGCACTGTGATGGGCAGGTTTTTTAAAAACAAAATACAAACACCTCTTGAATTTGAACGACCAAAGCTGAAATAACAGTCCCCATCCCACGCAGAATACATTTTATTTTCCATATCTTTTGTAAAGTGACAATCATGTATGCAGAAAATATGGGCTTGTTTTGATTTCAAGTTATCAAATACATCGCGACGCTTCTTACTGTTATTAAGACCCCGGAAATTGTATGACATTATTTTTAGATTATCCATTGAACAGAAATAGGCATAAAATGTGCCTTAACTTTATATTTTGCAACAAACTGTTTACTAATAAAAACATTTTTTCTTCTACATAACTCAGCACCTTAAGCGATTTTACTGACTCCAGTTTCAAGCAATTCAAAGAAAGAAAATAAAAAGAGGAACAGATAAACAAATGAAACAATGTACAAAAGAAGGTTCAATGTATGTGGATCACAGATGATTTGGTTATAAGCACCCTCTGAGTGATATATTTACATCATAGTACATGAGTTTTACAACAAAAAGAAGAGTGACTTTGTAAGAAAAATTAACATTTTCCTCTAAAAGGTCTTTAAAATAAAAACCATATATAAGAAGCAAATTCCTTGCCTAACTGCATACTATCTTGATGAAATATTCTACACAATTTTAAAACATACAGACAGTACACACAATGTATTTACAGAAAGATTTGTTCACATTGTTAATCTGTAAATTAAATTAGTCAGTATATAGTTATCTAAGTCAATTATTTCAGATAGTATAGAATGCATTTTGGTAAGAGTATAAACAAAGTTACAAGCAACAACAGAAAAACAAACAAAATCACACCACAAAAAATAGTGCCATACAAAAAGAACATTTGACAAATATACTATAATAGCATATAAATGTACAAACAATGTATTCACAGAAAGATTTGTTCACATTGTTAATATGTAAATTAAATTAGTCAGTATGTAGTTATCTAAATCAATTATTTCAGATAATATAGAATGCATTTTGGTAAGAGTATAAACAAAGTAACAAACAACAACAGAAAAGTACACACAAAAGAACACACCACAAAAACAGTGCGATGTAAACAGAAGATTTGACAAATATATTATATTACCATATAAATGTTTCAATAAATATATTATACATGTTCATACACATACATAATATTTATAGACGTACACCGACATCATTAGCGAAACATGAATGTGTGTTTTCGTATAATGAATACATGAATGTATGCACTGTTGCCATGTTACAAAGTAATACCTCTTTAAATATAGAATAGAAGATACCCTTACTTAGGCATCAACAATCATAAAGTTTATTTATAGTCAAATATTTTAAGCTTGAAATCAATGGGAATGCCAAGTTCTATTGTACAACTTAGTTGCTTAATTGTATTATTGAAAAATATAGGTCTTGTCAAATGAGCATATCTTACAACATTTCAAAAACAATTTTAAAATTTAGAAAGAACTATTTAAAAAAGACTTGTATAGTCATGGTCACTTTAATTTAGTGTATGTTCTACAGTTAAAGGTAAGAAATAACTGGTTTTGGGTAAGAATCTACATTGATATCAACGATTTTCCAAGTAAAAATATTCATAAAACATTGCGTTTACTTGTATTTCATAAGGGTGACATACTTTCTTGTTTTCAAACTGCATGTGAAAACTGTACTTCTAATAGTATTAAAAGTCAATTGTCCTTAACTCAAGAGGAGGGCTGTCTATAAAAACATGCTGTGCGTTATGTTTTACTTGAAATATGTACTACATCGCCTTTGCGATTTTTAAACACATACTGTTTATTTGTAAGTACATTACTTGTTAAAACTGTTTTTTTACGGTTAAGTTTTCTCAATGTGAGATGCCAATTAAGCCCATACACAATTTACACGAATATGTGTGTATTTTGTAGACGGCCCTCTATTTGAAAATAAAAACAAACTCCAATGAACATTATCCTACATTGTCCATGGAAAAATCATGCATGTAAACGTCTTAACAGCCAGTAACAAATAATGTAAACAAACAAATGAAAGAAAATTGTGTCTAATAGTATTAATTACAAAAAAAGATTGAAATGTGTTGTGGGCCATTATTGTTTTGTAAGCGTGGGTATATAATTTCATTTTTTTTTGTTGTTGTTGCTTTTTCAATCGTCATGTGTTTAAATATACATTGATAAATACTATATACTTGTTTATATTTGGGGTAGCCATTCAAATATGTGTACAGACTATAATCACAGCTACAAGTAGATCAATTTAAATTGTATAGTCTGTTTCATAAATTTATGTACATGTATACATGTGATGATGCCATATAGTTCCTTTCATTTATTGTGATTTTTTTAAAGGTCACTTACATATTAAAGCACAATGGATAAACTTGATTGGTGCTCGACATTGTTTGTACATTATTTTCCTTAAACTAATTTTAACATGTTTACATTAGTTAGAGATTTGGGATTTTTGTTTAGTAAGTAAACAAATGGTGAGAATGTTTTAAGACGTTCTAATATATTAAATTCTGAAAAGCAGACTTTTATGATAAATTGAATTATATAATATCACATAAACAACAACATAAGACTAGTTATGAATGTCCAATATAAAGAAGTGAAACTCCAGCTGCTGGAGCAGTATTGAAATCTTATTACAAACAATTAGTTGGTCCTTTATTTATGGCAAGTGACCGATTGCCGAAACAGTACAAAACAGCACAATACAGCACAATACAAAACAACATAAACACAAATAAGAATAAAGCTGGGGTCACCGCCTTGGAACGGTCAATGCAACGCATTGGGGGTTAAAACCTGGTTATAAGTAACCTGTAGATAGTCTAACTGCTATTTCTCTATAGTAAACAACATACCATGTCTGTTTTTGTTATGTTTTAGTGTCTTTTAGCGATTTTGCATGCCGTTACGTCTGTACTGCCTGAATTCTTCTATAACACCAGTCACATTGTCATAGATGTCAAATTTAATACGTTCACCCGTGACGTTTTGCCCGTACACCGCACCATTAAAATACCAGGCACTTCGATATCTGGATGTAAGTGGAGCCTGCTGATAAGCCCATGTTTGGGCTTGGTGACGTCATCGACAAGTTTGTATCCGCCATTCTTCATTGGTGCCCGTTTCTTTATTATTGCAGATTTTACTGAGTTATTTCTCAGTTTGATGAGCACTGGACAGGTATGTCCGTTCTTTGTGGAAATACGATGCATAGCTACTGTATCAATTGGCTGCAAGTCAACCTCGGCATGAGTTTTCAGGATCCCGGTTACCGTTTTGGCCAGTGATTCATCATTTTCGTCCCTGCTCTCTGGTATATTTAGTATTTTTATGTTGTTCTTCCTGGAAAATTGTTCATTATAGTTAGCCTTCTTACTTGCCATTCTGCTTATTTCATCTATGCTGTCTATTTGTTTCTGAAGTGACTTAAGATTAGTTTTGTTATTGTTTTCCATGTCTTTGCATTTTTCATTAACTATTTTATCGATGTTTTTATTCATATTTTGTTCCATTTTATGCATTAAGCTTGTGACTGCGTTGGTGATAAGTTGTTCGATTTCATCTTTATTGAGATCTTCCCTCAAGCTTGATATGCCATCAGTCGTTGCTTGAAGTTGCACATGTATAGAATTGAGCTTATCCATGCTCGAATTGCTATTGTCACTAGTATCTTGCCTATATTTCCTGACAGCCGGCTTTGTTTGCGGTTTTGTTTCTGTGAAGTTAAGCTTAGGCTTTTTTTTTGTTGTATTCCTGCTCATTGTGTTTATGAACAACTACAGTTATTTTCTCCAGTGTTCTTCAGACGACACATCTAATATTTAACACTCAGAGCTGTCACAGTTATAATCCCTTTAATCAGCATTGAACGTTCATGCATAGTGGTTTTCTCAAAGCATGTGTTTTACAAGTCAAACACCTATCACACACAAATATGTAAACCCCATTGCTGAATCCTTTGTTATAAACTTTTCCAAACTGCTTTTTATCACATTACAATTTTCTGGATGTAACTTTGTCACAACATTCAAAGCACAATTATGAACATGTTGTACTATAAATTCTTATTTTTTTGTCACTATAAACATGTATTTTAATGTAAATTTTGGAGAGCAAAAAATTATCTACACGTCCCTCCAGTGATGACCTTGACCTTTTCTCATCTTTCTTCATCTTTCTGTAACATCTCTGCTGATATTCACTCCTTGTGGTTGTACGACTTTGGGTCCAGTACTTCTGGCCATGTCGAGGTCACTACTTCTTCCACTTTTTTCCACTTCACCTCTGCTACATTGTCTTTTCTTCTAGCAGTTCCGTAAGGACTTTGAACTTGTTGGAGAGATTTACCTTGATTTCTTCATGCTTCAAGATGTCTTTCAGCTTAACGGTATTGTACCGCTGACGTTGGCTGCACCCCCCTGTCCAACTTTTCTTCAGCTTCAGTTTCAATCAGGCAACATGGAGGTGATGGTTCAAAGAAACTTCTGTTACTCGCTTGACGCGTACATTCTGAACATGACAAAGAAACTTCCTCCAGATGCACAAATGTTCGATCTTGTTCTCTGTTGACGTATCTGGTGACACCCAAGTTGCCTGTGTATCATAAGTTGGTGAAAAACACTTCCGTCGTTGGCAGGGTTACTTGTGGCGTACAGGTCGGCGAATCTCTCATCGTCGTCGTTCATCTTGCTGATCCTTAGCTGCCCCATGATCTTCTCATATCCTCGGTTGTCACTGCCGATCTTGGCATTTGAATAATGTCTTTTCTTTGGTCTGTATTGGATTAAGGTTGACAGTCTGTTGTGAAAGTTGTCTTTCTCGTCCCTTTCACTGTCGTTCGTCAGGTCGTAGCCATGTTGATCATCTTCTTCTTTATATGGAAAGAGACTGTCATGTTCCGTTGACCTTGCGTGGCTAATTATTAGATGATCATGCCAACGGCTACGAAAATAAAATTATGCTCATGCCATCGGCATCGGCATCTTGTTTTGCTGGTGATTTCGAGTTAAATCGACTTGGCATTTGCGATCTCGTAGGCACTATGCCCAAACTAGGGGCCTGTTGCGTGCGTCCCAAAAGTTCCAATGCCTATGAACCTTACGCTTAATCCGATATTGCCCACACTGAATTCATCTGGAGCAACCATCTTTGGACGCATGTGGAACCCGGTTGAACTTTCGATAAGTGTCCTTCATAGATGCAATAACCAAATTAAGCTTGTTACTTAACATCTTATGTTGGCGTTGTTTTCACTTATATTTCACTTTATATAAGGAAATAGCAACAACAAAAGTCGTGTTTCAAGAAAAAAAAAGAGAAAAAGGAATGGATCAGTATAAAGAACCTACCTATGATGGTAAGATGCGATATGTGCCCTGTCATTTTCGGTTCTGAAGGCGTGTACATGTACAACCCATTATGTCTTTGGTGTGTTTGATTACGTCTCTGTAGATGACCGACAGGAAAGATAAACACATGTTGATTCCGTTAAAGGCAGTTTACATGACGTTATTATCAAATAAACCAGTATGTGAATGCACTTTTTAATACATACACCATTATTTTATGTTAAAAGTAATATGAACGACGTTTACGACAAAATAATATAATTATTCCTCATACTTATTTACTTGGATAGCTAAACTTTGTTGATTTTTTTTTACATAAATTGATATATGTTAAGTGTTACAATGTTTGTTTCCTTATTTTTTATACAGTGTACCGAATATCCAAACACATATATAAAAAAAGAGATCGGACAACGCGTATATAGTCTACTAAAAACATAATGCACACACCTTTAACGCGACCTTATACTCATCTTGACATAAACCAATTTTTCCGTAGCTCTATTTTCACACTCCTGTGGATGCTTTATATTATCAAACTCATCCTATATTACCTTAGACAAATCGTGCAGCAAAGTTTGTGTTATGTTCTAAAAGCATTTAATTTACAATCTGTCCACTCTTATGGGATAACGGGAGAATAATTTCTCAAATTCAGACACGTATACAAGCAATTGATATTTATTGGTTATAAATCTCTGTATTTAGTATCAACTATTTAAAAAGAAAGCGTATATTCCATGCCAAAATAATTTTCGATACAAGCCTTCAGTGGGATTCGAACTTCAGCCTACAAACATCTGACACTTAAATTATAATTTAGCAAAACTACACTACCGATATCAATAGTGCGCATGCGTATAACGTTTCTTTGCTTGCACCAAATTAAGTAAATATGTATGATGGAGTAAAAGAGCGTGTCCATAATGTTATATGGTAATACCAATCAAGCACCTTAAAATCAAATATGAAATAGATTCCAGCAGTGTGTTATTATAGTATAATTACCAGACATGCCCTTCCGAATTCATTTGTATCATCAATTATGGAATATTCAAATGGCTAACATTAGCAAACTAAACCAGTTACAATATAATGTAATAAAATAAGGAAATCATGTCAGCGCCATGCCATTATAAATTGAATATATATTTAAGCTATAGAAACCAATAAGTAGAAATAGTGCAGACTAAAATCTTTTAATTGATATTATTTCAATACTACTCAGTTTCTTGACCAGTAGGGATCAAAGTAAATTATTACCTATATTGTTTTTAGTCTTGTCTGACAAATTTTGCCTTAATAGGCTTTTGCAGAGTTAGTTTTTACAAATTGACTACATTTCCTTTATGTTACTTAATAAAACAATTGTATTTATTTGCCTTTTGACGTTAATATATAATTATTTTGTTGAGTAACATGAATAAAATGTAGTCAATTTGTAAAAAAAAAAACGTGAAAAAAGCCTTTTAAGGCGAAATATATGAGGAAAAAGTGAAACAAATGTATGTGTTAATTATTTCAATAGTCTAATCAGACGCATATCAAAGAACATTAGGTATGCCATGTAAATATTCCTTAGAAAAAAAAACATATGCTAAAAACATGCCTTCAATGTTATGAAAGACAAAGACATAAGATTCAAATGTTTGCTATTAATAGTCGAAGCATTGCTTTGCTTTCCATTTTGAATATTTAAGTTCGGACATCTACTTTTGACTTTATTGACACAAAAAGGTGTTTACGTTTCCATTTAATTTAGAGCTGCCATATAGTTAAACAATCATAAAAACTAGAATCTACACAGATTTGGCTCTGTATTTATATTAAACTATATACCTTTATTAACAGCATAATGACTCGATTACATAAAAAATGTAGTAGGTTATCTACCAAAAGACCACACGGGGCTGGCTTTGCAATCAGCACCGTATTCAAATCTTTGAATAAACAAAAGTAATTTATGCCGTAGGGATGCACTCTGGTGGTTATTCACAAAATCACAATAAATCAAATTAAGAGCTGGGGTAGACATTAGTATTCAGCTCAAGATTATTGACTACATTATAAGAGCACAAAATCGAATTTCGAAGTGCACTTAATTTGGACAACACATGCTTATAACAACTATTTAGGCGACGGAGATAATATTTACAGGTATATTACGTACAAGTATATGAGCGCAGTGGATAAACTGTTTGTCTAGTCTGTTACGCATTTCATTTCTTAGATGGATTGTTACACTGCGTATAGCAGCATGTTCATTATAAATGAAGAATATTGTGCTAGTATCGTATTCTGTGAACTTGTATGAGTCAGTTGGGCTTATCATTGTACATATTTTCAAAAACAAACTATAAATAAGTGTCATGTAAATTAAAATGGAAAATTCAGCACGTGTATGTACCGTTTATCACATTGAAACATAGAACTAGACCAGTGATTCTTAACAAATATTACTTTAAATCAAACATACAAGTCCACACGCCACATGAACCCATTTTATTTATATGAAAGGTTTGTAAAGCATTTTGCAAACGTCAAATGACAGTCAACTGACGATACTGAATTTCACGGAAGAAATAGATAGGACATATCTTCTGTTTTGAAACCTACAATTCCGATTCGAATGATAATGTGCACATTCCGGGTGGTTGCCCAAACTGGACATTATCAGTATATGCAAAGATATCATTTGAAATATGCTTCTGAATAAAACATAGATATGACCTACACACATATGCAAACTTTATTATTGTCTCATTCGTATACATACATATATAATTATACATACACATATACAAATATTCACATAAANATCGAGAGGTCCCGGGTTCGAATCCCGCCCTGACCACTGTAATTTCCTTGAGCAAGAAATTTGTCCCACATCTGCTCCTCTCCACCCAGGTGTATAAATGGGTACCTGTGAGGGAAATAAGCCAATGTGCCGTGGCTGCCTGGTGCGCCATATGTAAACGGACGACTTAGATCCCAGTGATCGGGGGGTTGATTGTGAAGTCGGCTGAATATGTATATAGAAGCAGACTATAAACCGCACCTTTAACCTTTTTATAGCAGAGCCATAACTGATTGTAGGCCAAACTGTAGAATCATATAGGTGAGTAAATACGTTATATGGAAGACCACCAGCAGATTTACATTTAGCTATAAGAAGACCAAGAGCCCGACTTGCACTTTGAGCAAATACCTTTGCAGTGACATTACAATCTAAGTGCTCTTGAAACATAAGTCCTCAATACATATATTTGTAAACAATAGTTAATGTGTGATCACCACATTTAAAATGAACAGATGTTTTACACATAGATACAGGTCTTAAATGGACAATTTGACTCGTATCGCTATTTATATACATATCGTTGGTACTACACCAGTTATTGACAGCATTTAATAGACATTGCAAATCTTTTTCGTTTTCAGCTAACACGACAATATCGTCTGCATATAGCAATATACATATTCTATCAGATCCATAATCAACACCAATATCAAACGATTTAACGTATATAGCTAGGTCACATATGTTGACAAACCAGTGTCGCATATACAAAATGTCTCTGACGCATTTGCTTTCAAAAGGACTTGTTCACAGTTTGGCAAAATGACAATAAACAAAGAAAACATTTATTACAGTCAAACAAGCAAAATCATTTTCTGAATAAAAATAATGTTACAATATAAGTTCCTTTATTGATAATCATCTATTAATGTCGTAAAAAAAGCCTTGGTAATGGTTTACATCGATAATTTAGGAAAAACATGCATTGTCGAAATAGCGTTTAAACTGCGTTTTTGATTTGAAAGCATGCTTGTTGTAGTAGAAGAGACGTAGCTCTTGATTCTATTGTTTCCTGGTTGATAATTTCCTTTGTTATTATTATTATTACAAACTATTCCAAATTTGACAGTTTTTCTTGGAAAATTAATTAAATATCATTTAAAAAAATGCGACAATCTGTAAAAAGTAAATTCCGTGGCTGCTTTTGTTTTAGAACAAAAAGTAATTTATTCAGAACTAAACGAAAGAAACACGTTTATACAGACACAAAATATAAATACATACAGCCATATTAATACCAAATTTGTTTTTCATATAAAATTATTGATATGGTGATGGTTATGAGTAATACAACTAACACAAAATACTAATGTGAATATAAATAAACTCATTTGCTTAGAAACGTCAAGAATAGTTAAATAGTATATTCATGGAGTAGTCACGTTGTCATGTTCATAGCAATGCTTTCTCACTCACAGTCAATCAGTTAATCTAATGAAGGCCTGCAAGGTGACAAATACAATATTTGGAGCTGCCGGGCTGATTGCCATGGGATCTTCCTTCACACTTTATACACGAGTTCATTTAGAACGAACGTGAAAACGGTCCATTGTTTTACTTGTTTCTTTTTAATTATTCAAATATTTAATGTGGACTTTTACAATTTAGCTTATACTTGTTTTCGATTTAAGCTTTTAAATCCATATAATTTATCAAGTCTCAAACTAACATAAAAAGCAAAAATACCACTTAAAAAAGGACCTATTCACAATGGCAATTCTCAAACAAAGAGTCTGGCTTAGACAACAGCTACACATACTGTGCTTATATTGATAATAGTCAATCGTTATCGGTTAAAAAATAAAGCGTTCGCAACGCTTTTCATCGACAATTTTGAAAACAAACAACAACATTTGTTACTTGTAAAGTGTAAAACATACGCAGATAGTTTTTCAACAGCCTGTTTGGTGCAGTCGTAGCATGTTAGGGTTTGGTACTAAAGGCCCCTGATTAAAATCCCGGGGTCATCGAAATAGATAATGTGATGATGATGATGATGTCGATGTCCATCGCCAAAAAGAAGATATTTAGCTGTTTTACGTAGGATTGTGCGAGATACAGTAGTCGAAACTGTTGGATCGAGCCTGCGAGGTCTGACCAGAGTATCGTGACAAGACAACAGATCCGCTAATACGCTAAAATGCAGCCGGTTTACATCACACTGTGGTAGATGGATGATTAAGCTTCAATCGGCAAATGTTTGAACTATTCAGATGATTTTTAAAGTCAGCATTTGAACATAAATAACTATTTGTGTGTAGGTTGTGTGTAGGTTGTGAGTAGGTGTTTGAAGGGTGTTAGTAAGAGACGTATACTTCTTTTGGCGAACAGATTCGTCAACCATTAAATGTTGGTATTGAAAAAACCTGAAGCTGTTTTAACATCAATATATTGTTAACAGCTTAACGCACCTTGAGATAAAGCTTTAGGGACCTTGAAATAGAGCTTTAGGGACCTTGAGATAGAGCTTAAGGCACCTTATGAATGAACTTTAAGGACCTTGAGACAGAGCTTTAGGGACATTGAGATAGAGGTTTAGGGACCTTGAGATAGAGCTTGAGGGACCTTGAGATAGAGCTTTATTGACCTTGAGATAGAGCTTTAGGGACCTTGATTTAGAGCGTAAGGGACCTTGAGATAGAGCTTTAGGGACCTTGAGAATGAGCTTTAGGGACCTTGAAATAGTGCTTTAGGGACCTTGAGAAAGAGCTTTAGGGGCCTTGAGAAAGAGCTGTAGGGGCCTTGAGAAAGATCTTTAGGGACCTGTTGATAGAGCGTTAGGGACCATGAGATAGAGCTTTAGGGACCTTGAGATAGATCGTTAGGGACCTTTAGATAGATCATAAGGGACCTTGGTATAGAGCTTTAGGGACCTTGATTTAGAGCTTTAGGGACCTTGAGATAGAGCTTTAGGGACATTGAAATAGTGCGTAAGGGACCTTGAGAAAGAGCTTTAGGTACCTTGAGATAGAGCTTTAGGGACCTTGAGGTAGAGATTTAGGGACTTTAAGAAAGAGCTATAGGGATCTGTTGATAGAGAGTAAAGGACATTGAGATAGAGCTTTAGGGGCCTTGAGGTAGAGCTTAAGGGACCTTTAGATAGATCTTCAGGGACATTCAGATAGAGCTTAAGAGACCTTGTCTTAGAGCTTCAAGGACATTGAAATAGTTTTATGGACCTTCAGATAGAGCTTAAGGGACAGTGAGATAGAGCTTTAGCGACCTTGAGGTTGAGCTTTATGGACATTGAGATAGAGCTTAAGGGACTTTGAGAAAGATCGTTAGGGACCTTGAGATAGAGCTTAAGGGACCTCGAGAAAGAGCTTTAGGGACCTGTTGATAGAGCGTTAGGGACCTTGAGATTGAGCTTTAATGACCTTGATATTGAGCTTAAGGGACCTTGAGATAGAATTTTTGGGACCTTGAGATAGAGCTTTAGTGACCTTGAGATAGAGCTTTATGGACCTTGAAACAGAGCTTAAGGGACCTTCACATAGAGCTTCAGGGACCTTGAAATAGAGCTTTAGGGTCCTTAAGGTTGAGATTTAAGGACATTGAAATAGAGCGTAAGGGCCATTGAGAAAGAGCTTTAGAGACATTGAGATAGAGCTTTAGGGACCTTGAGATAGAGCGTTTGGGACCTTGAGATAGAGTTTTCGGGACCTAGAGAAAGAGCTTAAGGGATCTTGAGATAGAGATTTAGGGACCTTGAGATAGAGATTTAGGGACCTTAAGATAAAGCTTTAGGGACCTTGAAACAGATCTTTAGGGACCTTGAGATAGAGCTTAAGGGACCTTGAGATAGAGCGTTAGGGACATTCAGATAGAGCTTAAGGGACATTGAGATAGAGCTTAAGGGACCTTGAGGAAGAGCTTTAGGGACCTTGAGATAGAGCGTTTGGGACCTTGAGATAGAGCTTTAGAGACCATGACGTCACCTTAATGCAAAACAGTGATAAGTCCATATTTTAAAAAAATTACAGGAGAGTAAAAAAACTGATTTTTATAAAGGATTGAGCTTTGATATTAACACTGTTAACATTTTAATACAGTTTTAAAACTAAAAATATATTAGATAAAATGTATTTCAGTATATTGCTACCAAGTAATATTGTATTTGATGAATTTGCACATAACTTCATTTGACACTTAAATATTTTTAGTGCGATACTGTAACAAGTGCATTTATTACTATATTGCACTGGACTTTTTTTGTGCAATAACTGAATAAGGTAAGTTATTTTGGTTTTACCTTAAACAATTTACTGATTTTGTTGAAAAAAACCAAGATTAATCCCTTAAAAACCCGGATTGTTAGAGATTAATCCCCCAAAATATTAATCCCTTAGCAACCCCGTTTTTGCGGAACAAAATCCCTTACCCACTGTAGTATCGTCAAGGAAAGCCTAACGGTGCCATAAGCAAACGTTCAAAAAAATCCGAGAAGGCCTCGTGGCTTCCAGGAATGAGTTGCCATCTTGGGTTAAAATGAAAAAAATGAACCGTATCGAGTCCTGCCAAAATACTTGAAAAACAATCCGGCGTTTAATAATATTTTATATAAAAACAGAACAGTTTTCAAAATTAAAAAAATAATTATGATATATTGTATAAACAGTTTGTTTGAGAGTTGAAAGATACACTAAAGAATTGAATACATACTTATATAGAAGATTGAAAAGTTGAAAACTAAATACTTGTTTTGACGTAGAATTGCTTGTAGCAGCACATGCATGTTTATTTTAAATCTGACAAATTGAACGTTGACAATACAAATGACCAAATAAAGCTCATTACAAGATGTATTAAAAACTCCTTCATCTACATGTTTGTATCCAGTGTCCAAATTTATAAATGTTACACTAGAACCATAATGGCCCAGAATCACTCACCTGTGTTCGAGGCAAAACAATCATTGAAACTGGACCCAGTGATCCAGTTTTTGTACATACATTACTTTGCCCAGGAACGTCAAAATTAACAAGATTGAGTCATAAAAATGGCATCTAGAGTATTCCCAAGGGTTTTTGTAGAATTAAACAATGTGATATATTTTCTGGCGCACGTGACCCAGATTTGAACTTTTCCTACATATCGTCAAGAAAAATAAGTTCCGTCAAAATCGAGTCATTAAACTGAAAAAATGAATAAGCTTCGTTTAACGACTGGTTTGAGACCACAAGCTCTGATCAAGTTTCTTACATAATTTAGTAAATATGTGATTTCTTAAGTGTTTACAAGGTTTCACCATAGCCATGTAAAGAAAACTGCCCCGCCCCCTTCCGGCCATGACTTTGTAATGAACAACAACTATTTGCAAATTCGACCCAGGAATCATTAAAAAACATTTTTCAACCAAGTTTCATAAAAATTCGACTAAAATGTGACTTCTTTAGAGTTCACTAGGCAAACTGTCCCGTTTCTGCAACTACGCACACAATTTTGAATTGTAACATCACACGCTAAAATGTTATGATGCTAAAAAAAACTATTTCATTCAACTATCATACACTTTTTACAAAAACTTTGATATACATGTACACACTATTCCACTTTAAATACCACGATGTCTAGAAGATTTCCCGCAATAATGGAGGATGCGGTGCTGCTGTAACAAACTGATCTTAATTGCCATACTCCTCCATTCGTCTCCGGTTTAGCAAGAGTGGCAAGCTTTGTCCTCCCTTCACTGTCCAACTGTATGATAGAGCAGGTCAGGCAGACTAGCACTTGGCCTGCAGGAGTCACAGTTACAGCACATCGGTATCCAAAGTCTGTGTCTTTGAAGATAGCAAAAACTGTTCCATCCCTTGCCAAGGTGATGATCCTGATTAAGTAAATGTCGGCTATGTACAGCTTGTCCCCTGTCGGACTCACAGCGCACTGCATTACTAAAACAGATCAACATTCAAATATATGATTATTATAAATGTTAAAAAATCTTAATAAACAGACTGCATTGATTTTATGTTATATATGTGTACATATTTGAAGTAATAAAGAGACAATAAAACATCTTAGGTATATTCATAAAATTCAATAATCATAAATAGTTTATTGTTATATGAAAGTTCTATATCAGTTTATTGTGTACAAGTTTTACATGTTGAAATGGGACAGGTGAGTAAGAAATGAAGTGTAATACAATTACCCACACATGAAAACAATTACGTAGTAAAATAAATATTTCACCTGATGTAACTACCGGTACATGTGACAATAACAGATTTCCTACACATATGTTTATTATAAAAATTTATTCTGAATTGACATATCAATGAAATTAACACAAGCTGACATATTGCATACAACCAGTATTGACAAGTCTCTTTACAATTTATAAAAGCAAGTTATTAAAAATCAGTTATTATAATTGCACCTATAAATTGCAATACTTTTCATGCAATACATTCTTATTTTATTGATAATTCTGATACATGTACTTCATTTGATACCATGTTATGATCCAATATTATTCATAAAACATATTTATATGTACACGTGTAGTTGTTTGATAAACACAAATTGTAAAGACCAGAAAGTAGACAGGCATTTTTCTATCCATTTCGGGAAAAAATGAAATTTCATTTAAGAACGTTTTCGAGAGAAAAGTCCGCTGATTTGTGAAAAAATAATTCAATATCACTATTAACATTTTTTTCAAATTTCAGAACAAATTCGTATAAATTAGACTTATATACTTTGTTAGATGTAATTGAAAAAAATAAATATAATAATCATTAGACACTTCTTTTTTTCTTTAAAACAAATGTTGCTTTTGTACGATATATTGACACAAACATTTTACAAATATCAAGTTTTACAGTAACTTTGCAATACATATTCCTTATAATATCTGGATAAATCCACCATGATTCTTACCATACTTTTTACGTGGTCTGCTCTGATACAGTCTGCTGACAAGTCTCCCACCAAGTGTGTACTTGTACAGTGCAGCACCACCGGCAATGTACAGGTCTCCCTGGTGATGAGCAATACCAAAACAATCATGTTGTAACTGAAACTTCCTGCCTGCCACAAGCTGGCTCTGAAATACTGTGATAAACTGGACCTCAGGTGTTTTGCTTCCATCAACCATAGATATTGCAACCTCATTGGATGTGATTTCGCATATACCAAATGGAACATGAGAGTAAGTAGACACATCCAAGTGACTCACCACCTGGTACTGCTGGTTCAGCAACTTGACTTTCTTATTTTGGCTGTCTGTAACCAGGATCTCTCCATCTGGAAGAACACATAATCCTCCTATTTCGCAGAAGTCTGAATCACTTGATATGACAACATTTTTCTCAGACATTCCTTTGACAGTGAGCACATCGTCTAATTTGCCAAGCGCACTTAATGCCTGTCGTATTTTGAGCTGACTTTTTATTCTGAGTATAAAACACAGCTCATCATTACTCCAAATTTTCTTCATAATATCACAATATTGTGTCAATGCATTCTGCAGCTCAGTGCATTTATGAATGGAACATGTTATGGAATCTTTAAGGCTTGTAACTTCATATTTCATTTCGTTCAGTTCCTTCACATTGCTTTTATCGAATGCATTCAAGATAGAAAGTACGCTGGAACACATTTCTTCTCTTAAATATTGCTCATTTTCGTCAGACATACTCACAGAAATAATATCACATTCATATATAGCAGTATTTATTTTGACTAGCATTTGGTCTATCAGGAATGCTTCATGTTCCTTGAAAGTCGCCTGCAGTGACTGGACACTGGCCTCCTGAGATATCTTCAGGCTCTTGATTTCTCCCAGAACAGTTTCCAGCTCCACTGACAGTCCTTGTAGGTCGGTGGACTGCTTGTTGGTCAGCTCAGAAATCGGAGTTATTGTAGTGCACTGGCTGAAATGAACAAACAAGATGATGCTTAAGATAATATATAACTTTAACTGTAACTAAGGACGGGATGTCCTCTGGGTACGTCGGTACTTGTCAAAAAACGTAGTGTGGTGCTTTTTTGCTTTCTTAAAATACATGAACTGTAAGGCCTCAACAAATTGATTAAATGTTCGACGGAATTGCCGCACCTAGAAATCTTAAAACGAAATAAAAATATTTTATTTTTTATTTTGCGCCCGCAGCAACAAATTTGCCGAGCACCTATTTATTTTAAATTATTTAGTTTAATTTAGCCAACGTATTTAGCGCATTAGACTATTATAACGCTTTGCGTTATTGGATTGGTTTATGGTAAAAACAAAGCGTTCGTCTGTCTTGTCATATCGACCAAACACACAAAAGGAAATGTTAATTTTCCCCCGTTGCAATGAGTCATCACAGATGATTTTGGAAATTTTTTATTTCAACAGCATCTACATCAGGATGTGAAATGTCGCCGGTATGCGTACGATTGGTAAAAATCTGCAATAAACTTTTTGGTATTGATTAAGTTAAAATATAGAAAATTAACATGCGAATAAGTGTCGCCGTTGAACTGGACAAAAACAAGTCGGAATATTATATAAATTGTACGAGCCACCTATCTACTTGATCAAACGGTTGATGGCTAAGTCCAAGGTGTACATTATGCACCAAAAACATGAATTTAACATAAGAAAGAAAGAGAAGAAACTTTCTGGACCTAAACAATTAAACTGGGATTTGATTGACTTTATTATATTAAAATACAAAACTTTTACTACCCATTTCTTATTTTTCTTTCATTAGGAAGTAATGTTTTTTTTTACTTAACAAAACTTAAACTTTTCGTTTCTAATTTTAACAGCGCTTAACTAACAAAAGTAATGCATTTAGTATTGTATAATACCACAACCTATGACATGTAAAACTAATATAAATTCGAGATATTTCGTATCAGTGTTTGTTTGCCCAAAATTACAGCCTCTTACAGGCTGTGTCCAAATCGCTCAATCTAAAAAAAATGTTTCCCAATTGCAAACATACAACCTTTTTCCAAAAACGTCTCGCCAAAATTTCAAAAATAAATAAATAAGTCAAACTTTTAAAATAAACTCATTTGGTTTATTGAGTTTATCATACAGCAGTTTGATGCCCTAGCACTTAATAAAATAAATTTTAGATAGCAGTTAAACATGCACTTATTAACATTTGGTATACTGTCATATATAATCATAATATTAATGATTCAATATTCCCAATTGCATGGTCTATCGCACTTTAATATCCCCAATCAAAAAGGCACAGGCTGTGAAGCATGACGCGAAGATATTTATTGTATCATTTATTGTTTCATGTTATCAAACCATCATTGACAGAAAACTTAGTTTCTTATATAACTTTGATGAAAGTGAAAACTACAGTATACCATGTTAAATTTAAGTAACACTGCCTGGTGGGAGTAAGCAGAACAGCTATTGGATATTTAAAAAAAATGCAAGCGTTTGATAAATGCTTAAACTCAATTATTACTACTTCAGGATCTTGTACAGGTATTTTGCAGATATCATGCATTTTTTTTGGCAAAATATATCAATTTACATAGACAATAGATGTATTTTTAACTTTCGCTTTTTGCTCACCTATGATTTAACAAATAAATAAAGATAAATTTATTTTTATTTCGCTGGCTCCATTTTTGGGAAACAAAAATCCGTAGAACAAATCTTCAATTTGTTGTGGCCTTAAGTATTAGGCGTAAATTGACGCATTTTCCTATCGTTTAAATGCGTCAATACTTTCTTATTGTGTGCATATGCGGATGTATTTTTTTTCTTCTAAAATACTACATGTATGCCTGAATTGCACATTTATATTTAGAAATACCGCATGGTCTGTTGCAACACACACGCTTTCCATGCAACAATTTCGCTCGGGTTATACATTTATAGTGAATGGTGAACGCGGTAGACGAGTACAAAGGGACATGTACCGATCACATGGCTGTAGAAAAGCGGTGTAAATACGGTCTATAAATAGACATGATGAAATATTCATGTACCAAGATTAAATTGTTACCGCATACAATTGTTAGGCCAACAAAAAAATAAGTCCGTTTCCGGTCTCCTTGGGAAAAAAAACAGGGTCGGTAGGTAGGGATTTTTTTTTTTTTTTTGGGCCCTATCAGTTTTCACAACTCACTCGCCATAAGTAATTAATTTCGCACCATTTGACATTTAACTTGTCATAAGTAACAATTATTTGCAACACATTTTACAGTAAATGTTTGCAGTAAAAAGGTATTTTATCATAATGTACTTTTTGAATTGCCGTTTACGTAAATGGTAAAAATGTGATGACTTGTAAATCTATCTGCGAGCAACGCTTACTTCATGACCGACATTAATCAACAATAAACGTCGCCGGTTAACCCTGCCCTTATAAGGGTTCTCGTAAACAAATTGGACGATTAACATCACAGTTTGGCGATTGGAAAGTTACATTGGAATCAGGTATCTCGTGTCAGCATACATGACTGTGTAATGTAGCATAAATATGTGATACGCACGTCATGCTATATCTTATCAGTGGATTATCTATACCCCATTTATGGCGATTACATGCGGCAGTAGGTACCGAGTGTTATTTTAAAGTAGCGAATATTGATACACAATGTTTCTGGTGATTTATACGGCCTGAAAACAGGAATTTCGAGAGTGAATTTGAAAACCAGAGGGTCCATTTTTTCAATCGCCAATTTCATGAAAATCTTATTTTGATTGCCAACCAGGAATTGTATTCGCCAAATGCGATCAGTAACGCTAGCGTTGCTTTCAGTAAAAAAAATATACGCCACTTGCAGAAAATGTAAGCAAAAATTTGTGCAGCTCTCTAATTTAAAGTTTGTAACCACCAAAGTAAATGTAACCTTTAAGGCGCGGCAGGTTTTGACATGATTTAAACTATCATTTTAGAGGACCACTACATGATGTTACAAAAATATTAACAAAATGAGTGACCCTCATGGTTAAAGATATTTTAAAAGGGTCACTATGACTTTGTAATATTAGTTTCCAGTTTGATACTCTTATTTTACTGACCTTAACATGAAGCAGAATGGAAGGAGTTAAACCTACTACAACCCATCGCCTGATATTTACCATCCCCTCTACTACCATTGTAAACATCATGTTGAATGTGAATATGCCTCAGACCAATAAATCAGTTATGACAACCAAGTATAAATGGACAGCAACATACCACTTTAATTGAACATCTTTCAGTAAAAAATAAACTACACTACATGTAGCCACATATTTGAACAAAAATGAGTGCAGCGCTAATTCAAAATGTGTAACCTCTACAGGACATGTGACATGTGGGAGTCCACTATAGAGGACCACTATATATGACTATATTATATTGTATAATATTAAAGCCCTGTGCGACCCTCGTGGTTTAATATGTTTTTTTACAAAGGGCCATTGTGCAAATAGTACATAGTTTCCATTTTGAAACTCTTATTTTACTTAAACATAACGCAGAGTTAAAGGATTTAAACAACTTTCAAAGAGGGTCATCCAATGATCATTCTGTCAACTGGGCAGGAATTGATCATGTGTTGTTCCTTTTGTGCAAATAAGTGTGAGCAGCTTTAATTCCAATTCGCAAAATATTATTTAAAGGTTCTATCATACATATGACATCAGCTAAATATTATTAAGTCCTACCAGGTTGATATCTTGATACATACATTTTCTGACTCGATCCATCACCCAATTAGCGAGAATAATCGCTGGTCCTAAGTTTTACAAAATCTTGCCAATTTGGAGATTAAGTGTTTTTTTTTAAAGAATTTATAAACACACACTATTTACCAGAAGTACATATATAAGGTGAGCTTAATGTTATGTTATTTTAAAACAATGAATGTTGTTCGAAATTGTTAACTTATCATATATTGGTATTTTAATGTTTTATTATTAAAAGAACAAATATCCATGTGTCAAGTACCTGTGATTTGTTTCAACACAACACGAGCAACATAGCTGACTGTGGTCATCGCAAAACTGTGTCAGTGTTTTATCCTTGTGGTCCTCACACTTCCGTAGAAAGTCTTCCGCTTCCTTGAAACCTGGCCATTTCTGAATATCTCCCCTTCCAAAAGTTGTATGCTCTTTATTAGAGACTGTAGATGTCTCACAATACATGTCTGCATATTCCTCGAAATTCCGCTCTTCCCACGATGTGGAACGAAAGTATTCAACCATAGGCGAACGTTTCTCAACAGTAGGAAACGAACCAGTCGCCATTTGCTATTCTGAGTGTATCGTCAAACCCTTTTGTTTAAATGGTTAAGAGTAGATGAGTCAGATAAAATATTCCAAAAAACACTCGCTGCTGTGTGTCCGTGTTTAAGAGGATCACAAGTAAATAGCATCTATGTACGTTTTAAGATTTATTGAAGTATATTTTCCTACTCAGACACCGGTAGGTTGCAAACAACTATGTATTCAGTATGGTATAAAACCACAACAATACATGACACATAACTTCCCCTTATAAGAGATAAAACTTACCAAAACGTCAAATTAATTATAAAAGGTCAGATAATTAAGCTGGTTTTAATGTCTTAAAGATAACTCTAACGAGATTTTGTTTCAAGGTTAACAAAAAAAGTATAACGTGTCACTGCAATATCGTCTCGTTAAAGTTTTTATTTTGAAAAATGCTGGAACATCAATTTTTAGTAGTCAAACAGTGTGTGTGCATTGTTTTTTTATTATTAAATGTGCTACAGATCTGTTTAGACCTTCGTTATATAAAATGATTGTTTTACCTGTACACATTTCAATTTCTTGCTTAGACTTGCATTATCCAGGTACATAATATGTCACTTATGAATCGTATACTACGTTCATACATACTTTTTTTCATAAATATAATTACAACCAATATTCAAGTTGTTGTTATAAAAATGTGGCATGTCAAGTATATCATCAGGTTTATTTATTTGTTATTGTATTTATGTAGATTCTATAATATATAAGCACATCCTTCCAAAATCAATATGTATTCTAAAAATGTCATTAAAGTCAGGTAAAAATGGTCTGAGTTAATTTTTTTTCCACATAACAACATCCTATACGACCTTGTTGACACTTCTCAGCAAAATAGCATGCAAACACTCTGTAATCAGGCAGTCAGTTAAGGGATAGTAAATAATGTTATATAGAAAGAACGAAAGCAAAAGTGTTCAAAAAGCAAAGATAGTCCTTCGGGTTGTACGTTCGTTTTAGTTCACTCAGCGTTGATTGTGAACGGCGCTTCTCTTTTTCCATGAGGCGGGGCTACAAAAGAAACAATAATCAAACCGTGTTATGCTGTTCTTTTACATAATATAAATCTGGTTTTGTTTCTCAACTTTCATACAGTTATTTACACGAGTGAGTGTTTTGCATCGCATCAAAATACCTTTCTGCAATGTTTGTCTGACGATTAAATGTGTACATGGACATATAAGTGAGTCACATTGTAAGCGACGCATCACGAAGTTAAGACTATGTAGAGGACCACTGTGCGAGGTGAACTACCCAATATTAAACCTCTGACACTTGCATTTTCAGAGAAGAAGATATGTTTAAGTAATCTACAATACAAGTACATATAAATCATTTTGCCCATGGCACCAGTAGTGGCAGCAGAGACATATTTTGAACAAACTTTGCATAGGACCACTATCTGAATTAACCAAATATCAAAGCTCCGGGACATATTGTTTGCGAGAAGATTTTTAAGTAATTGACCATTTAAAGAAGAAAATTAAGAAATATAAATCATGTGACCCATTGAGCATTGTCAGTTTTGACACCAGGGGCAAAATTTGAACATAATTATTATTTATTATTATTTAAGTTATTTACAATATAAGTCTATATAAATCATGTGACCCCTGTGGTGTGGAGAGTTTTGACGAGAAAGACATGATTTGAACAAACTCAGTACAGAACCACGGAATATAATATTACCCAAATTTCAAACACGTAACCATTACAGTTACAGATAATACGATTTTAAAATATAAAGACGACTGCCGACAGACGACGCACGACGGACAAAAGGCGGTTCCAAAATCTCTTCCTGTGCATTGAACAGGTCAGCTCTAAATGATAACATATAACAATCGTTGCTTATATTTTCGAACTGTTTAAACAAATCAATCTTATGTTAAAATGCCTTGTAGCTTGTTTTCAATTTTGGCAACAAAACAATGTTTAAAGATTAAGTTGTGTATACGTAGTAATGCCATGCAAATGTTCAAAAGCATATATGAGTCTGTCACTCAGATTTTTGTTCTAGCTTAGAAAAAATATATATACAAATAATATACACACATTTTCTACACGGACGTATTTATAACACATTCGTAGCTGTGTTTATTAATATACAGAGAACAATAGAACAAGACCTGGACCTAGACAATCTGGACATGAGACTGTCATAACCATTGCTAAAACTTTCATCTGTATTGCTTTATACTCAAGAAAAAAGTATGGTGCAAAGCGTTGAACCTAGATCTCTATTGGCATTTATACAAAATGCTTTCCTTGCTGCTGTACACACATAAATGTGAAGAAATGACATGCCTAAATCATGATTATTTTAACAAATGAACCAATTGATATCATTTTAACCAAAATACGAAAAAAGGCGAAACAAAAATGTAATAATTAAGATGCAAGAACTGGTATTGTTCATAATGTTACCTTTTTATACGTAAATAAAATATGATGTATGTCTGATACAATAAGAGCTGGTCAGAGAAGTGACGAACAACCATCAACACCGTCCGTATATCGTGTTGTGTAACAAGATGTTATAATCATGTTATAAAGATTCTAATTTGAAAAAGGGCATAACTAATTGAATTGTTATTGCTAGTATAAGGGCACTTGCGCATGTGCAACTTCATATGAAAAGGGATGATGGTTGGGAGTGTGAACGATTTAGTGTAAGAGTACTTCTAGCAAGGCATAACTGCATGTCATAACGAACAGGACATGTGAATGAGTGTTGCATTGGGCAATTTTGTATTTACAGACAGAGAGAGCCACAGACATAAGAAAGATTACCATGGTGATTCTAATACATACCCACTGCGTCGTACATGTAGCTGAGGGGCGTATAATACAAGTACAACACGTTACCACAGTGACTGTTGCTGTAGACGCTAATCCTACCTCCTGATCCGCATTTCTTGCTGCTGTTATAGTCCGAATCCGGCCAGATCGTTGCGTGCAGATAGTCTCCACAAAAACATTCGTCGCGGAACTAAAAAACAACATATATAAATACATTTCACAATTGATTTTGTTGTATTGCCCCATACAATCAACAGCGCCACCTTCTTTATGAGCTTCTTTCGCAATTCTTAGTGTTATTCTATTCTATTCATTGATCGACTATTATCATATTCAAAATTGTAATACATAACATATTTTAATTATAATCTTAAAGGGACTTGTTCTCACTTTGAAAAATAATGAGAATTTTCTAACTTTTTGTCATATATTCTTAAAGCAAATGAACAATGAACATCCGTGAGCGAAATAACACTAATGACGGAGACTCATACTGAAAATATATTTTTACTTACGAATAATCATCGTTAGAAATTGATAAAGTTATAAAGCGTTACAAACGCGAAACGATTGATTAATTTGGAGAGTTCTGTTGTTATCGTTATATTTTGTGACAATACGTGGATTGCTTATATAACTTATTCAATACTTTGCCTTGCATAGCAGCATGTGTGGCGGAGTGGTTTAGGCGATAGCTTTTTACTAAGTGTCAGTGGTTCGAGCCAAGGTGATGATAACTAATTTTGTTTCTTTAATTTTATTCTTGTTTTATATTGAAGTCTTTTAGTTCTGATGTTTACATTTATCAATTTCAAGCATTTAATGACAAACTTTAAGACATGCCAAAATCTGTGTACAAGTCCCTTTAAAGTTATCTTTGGCATCAAATGGCACAATGCATGCAAATAGCCTTATAAAAAATATCATTTGGCATGGAAAATCATGACAGCATTGTAGAATCTGAGAAGTATTAACACATGATATGTAGAAACATGGCAGTGTAAACATATATGTCAAGTACTGAATAATAATAAACATAATAACACTTTGAACACAATTTTCAATTTAAGATATTGTTGTTACAAATTCCGATTTTATCAGTTTCGTATTCTATAAGATGTATTATATATTCCCGGTAATAGCAATTGTTTGTGTATTTAAATGTATGAGATATACTGTACGAAACTATTAATCTCCATCAATATACACATTATTAATTATTATATGAATTCAAAATATTTGAATATGTCAACTAATTGCGTAAGTTGCTTAGTTAAACTTGCCTACTGGAATATTTTAAGAGCTATGACTATCAACTTAAAAAAGTTCTTCGTGCAAACAGTGCAACGTTTTACCTATTTATACTGATATTTATTGGAACCTATTTAAAATAACACAATGATGTATGAAGGAAACAGTTGTTGTTGTTACTCTGATGATCAGATAACAAATGTTTCATGACTATGTTGACAACTCCTATTTTCTGACCTGTGTACCACTGTAAAGGTAGTTACGGCAGCGAGCGGCGCATTCTAACGGCGAGTTTGAAGTCGATGTTGGGAGCATGGTAGGCAAGATACGGACATCAGGGTCTGCAAAGCATCCGATGTACCGGAATGCTGTAAGTAAGAACACTTTAACAGGTTTTCATCAAAGTAACAAAAGTCCCAATCCCCATTTAGCATCAAATTTATTGTGCAAACCTTATTGGTTATTCCCGTGTACCTCTTAGAGGTTTATGTTTCTGAATAGTTATGAGTGAGAACTAATAAACGTTGAACTTTCTTATATCTTTGGTCCAAAATGTTAAAAAAAATACATATTAATGCAGTAACAAGATTAAATAAGCTGAGATGCTCTACTGACAACTGTTTTATGAAGACTTTTATTCCCATGAGCGTACGGTCCATCTTAGTAAATACAAGGGGTACACAATCAATGTATGATATAATTACCAAAAAAATGGTTCCTCGCCAGTATATATAAATAAATGGTCGATTTTTTATGTCCCCCAGTATATACTGGGGGACATATAGTTTTTGCCCTGTCTGATTGTTGGTTTGTTTGTTTGTTTGTTTGTTTGTTGATTTGCACAAACTTTAACATTGGCCATAACTTTTGCAATATTGAAGATAGCAACTTGATATTTGACATACACGTGTATCTCATGGAGCTGCACATTTTGAGTGGTGAAAGGCCAAGGTCAAATCATTCGTCAAAGTCAAAGGTCAAATATATGGGTCAAAATCGCTCAAAAGCGGACATAGTGTTTCTCAAACACATCACTTGTTTTAATTGTATTGAACGCATGGCACCATATTTTGTTCTATGCCTTTTCATATTACACGAGATACCAATTTACAGTGGTTTCAACATAGAATTGTACAAAGAAAAATAGGAACAAAATCCTTCTTATTCAAAATTGGATATACCATTTCAGCCTACTGCACCTTTTGTCAAACTGAATGTGAAACTATGCAACATATATTTTGGGAATTTAAGCATGTCAATAAGTTAATATCATAATTGTTGTCTGGATTTTATCATTTTTCAAACGGTCTAAATATGCCATCGTTTCTATTGGGACGTGCTAATACAAATGGACCCTTAAGTTTAATAGTTGTTTTGATCCAAATGTATATTTAAAATTGTAAAATGAACGAAACTATACCCACTTTAAAAGCAGCTAAATCATACATGTCTTTGCATTTCCATGTACTTAACCAAATAAACTATTTTGATAATTTACGTCAAAGTAATGATAGGGAACAATTATTAGATCTTTTGCAGTTGCTGTGGTAGGGGACTAAAGGAAGTCATGTATTGTCAATTATTTGTTAAAACAATTTTCTCTGAATTGTTGTGTAAAAGCTTCAAAATGTGTAATACTATGAAAACATTGCTTGCGAACTGTGTACGGTATGGAGTGAGATGCCATCGACCCTCACAAATAATGTTTGTATTTATTTTAATGTTGAAGCTATTGATGATCAACTGTTTTAAATTTGTTATTATATGCATATATTGCTTGCAAACTATGTACGGCGTGGAGTGGGATGCCCTCACCCTCATACACCTATTTACGAGGATAATAAAATATATGGAACGGAATACAAAAATTATATTATAATACATGTGTGAATATAGTTAATACGTGCTATTTTTATTGAATCAAGGTAATATTTGAATTATGTTTTTGTATAATTTATAAACATTTTTATAAATATATATAATTTATTCAATTACCTTTGTATCCTATATTGGGAAAAACAAGCCCTTTTCATCATGAAAATGTAAATGTTTTCTAGTGTTTTCGAGTGTCGTGTCATGTGCGTGCCTGAAGCCAACTCTAAGACTTGTGACTCCCAGCTTTTTATGTAAATAATCTGTTTGGAAAAAGTCTCTTTAAAAATACCGGCCAACAGCTAAACCCAAACGACCGCATTAACATTAGGATGGTTGGTATTAAAACTACCTTTCTGAAGAGAATTTCAACAGACCAACTATGACTTAGTATTTACACTTTAGAACTGACCGTTGTGCCTATTAAAAATGAAATGGTTATTTTTTGTTAAGCATATTTCATGTTACGAACACCTGTGATCTTTACTTGTGACCTGTTGACCTCAAGTATGGTCCACATTCATTCAAAGTAACCATCATACCAATTTGCATGGTTGCATCAGGTAAAACCGTTTTCTTGAAAGTCTGCACTGTCAATAGACTACATTGTATATATTATAAACGTATGTGTACATCACGTTTTACCAAACTGTGTGCAAGTTCCTGTTTTAATGTTTCAAGCGAATTACATGTTACAAGCCCCTTTGACCTTGACGGTTGACATGTTGACCTAAATGATTACTTTTCTTTCATCTATCATGCAAACTTGCATGGTTGTAATAGGTAAAACCGTTCTCTATATATTCTGCATTGTCAAAAGACTATATAATATAACGTATGTGTACATCACACACCTAACTTAAAAACAATATGCCTTTACGGAGAGTCTCCACTTGTCACCCGATTACATTATTTTCATCGAAAAAAACACAAAATAACACAAATCACTTACGGGTCAGGCAAATGTGTCCCTCCGATCCGAATGGACAAAGGCAGTTAAATTTTGCAGTGTCGTGTTTGCCTAAGGCATTGAATGTGCCTCCATTTAGGCACGAATTGGGATTACAATTAGCAGCCACAATGGCAACGATGCCGGAAGAAATGTTAACGTAGAAGAACATCTTGGAACTGAAACCAAACTTCCAATTAACACGTGTAGCCAACTGAAAGTTATTTCTACATGTTTTGTATATTATTTTAGCTTATAATAATAATAATAATAATAATAATAATAAAAATAATAATAATAATAATAATAATAATAATAATAATAATAACAATAACTATACTACTACTACTACTACTACTACTACTACTACTACTACTACTTCTACTACTACTACTACTTCTACTTCTACTACTGCTACTTCTACTAGTACTACTACAATTACTACTATTACTACTACTACCCACGAAAATGATTTTCCTCATGAACATTGGTTAAATTGTCCACACAATGACACAAATTTCATCAAATATTTATCAACTGTGAATGCTGGACCTTAAGACGATGCCTATCTCATTATGCTATTGGATCGTTGGGGTAAGATGTGTATTCGAAATGTCGAATAACCCGATTCATATCATTTAACAATGACATAAAAGAATGCTTAGCCGGAATGTAAATACAAATCATAATCAGTGAAAATTTGAAATCATATACATTCAAATATTTTTAAGATAAACAATTAAAATTCCAATAAATGGTCTAAGCGTTTTCAGCACTCAGTATTTAATCTTTTTGTTAAATGATGATAATTTAGGAAAATCTGGTTAATAACTGCTTAAGACAACAATCTAAAAGTTTACCAAACTCAGTTGAAATACAATTACATTGATATAAAATGATTGTCAGATAAAGTATGTTGATTTGGCAAGAGTGCTGGGACTCGCTCCGACTTCACACATAATGAATGCCAAGGCGCAGAAGTACCTCATACGCTTCAAAATACACACATTTATTTCTACTAAACTAATCAAAATACATTTGTCAGCAAACGTTGATATCAAATAGGAATGACCTTCCTCAAGAATATGCGGGCAACTGTATATTCAATGAATAAAATACATTCTTGTTCGTTTCATATAAAATTATACATCCAATGATAACAAATATTATGACATAAAGACGAAATTTCTTGGTATAATTAACATATTTGTTTGACACATTTGCGTCATTACATTCATTAGTTCATTTCATTTATATAAATATTGTGCGGGAGTACCGTATATATTGAAAAACAAAACTCAATTCAAATATGCGTATTTTATCCGGTTTAATCACATTGTTACAATGTGAATCTCTGAAATAACCATGACTATTGTTCATTTAATGTTATATGATATAATACGATACAATGTTAGATGAAGTCTAGAAACGTCTGTATAAAGCCCATCGGAGAACAACTTTGTATTTGTGTTCGTGTGACCGACATCAGCCCCGCCCTTTTGTGGATGCCATCCTGGAATCAATACTCAAATGAAGCATTCGTGAACTAACATTACCGCATTATTGGAGTGAATCGGCTCCAGAATGAGCTATTCTCGGAATGTTATTGGACAAAACAGCGTAAAGATCCTAAATAATTTTTTTTTTTTTTTTTACAAATATTCTAATAAATTCGAGATTTCAAATGAAGCAATTATGCATACTATCATTGTTTAAATATGTATTTGATTATGATTTCAATCGTGTTGAGCAAATACATTGATACTAAAACAAACCATTAATAGAGACCACAACACATTACATTATAAAAGCTTGAACAATAAAAGGTAACTGTGTTGACGTATTTTTCTGAAGTAAAATATGAATGTATGTTGTTTTTATCTGCACGGGTTCTTTTGACGGCAGGTGAGAATCTTCCGGAAGGCAGTTTCTGTTTTGATTAAAATGACCTGTACAACTTAGTTTGCAGCCAACCGAATTAAACCCAAAATTACGTCTACTATAATTGATCATTTTTATAATAAATCAAAACTTTTCCTGTATATTTCTAGAAGTAGTGAAAATCGAGTCTGTACTTAAGACGGATGCATAATGTCTTTGTGCCAAACACTCCGTTATTTGCGTTACTGAAATTGCTTAACGTCTGGCGTAATGAGTATAGTAGCGTTATGTAGAATATAGTCAATATGAAATAAGATGCTTGTAATCGCAATTCTTATGGTAAAGCACACTTTGGAAACAATATATGTCTGCCAGCGACACATAATTTATCAAACAAAAACGTTAAAAAATAAACACTCCTTCAAATAGTTTAGACGTAAGTAACCATCTAGATTTCAACAAGTTTTTTTTGTATCTACTTTGATCTTTGTAAAACGTGTCAATGAAGTATTTTTCAATAAATAGTTGGTGAATTTCTTTAATCACAATGTCGTATATACGTACCGTAACTCCATTTTTTTTTTTTTTATAAAATAACAATTAATTCTGATACATTAGTTTCTAATGATATGTTAATCCGCTTCTAAAAAGTGATGGATAGTTTCGTTATAACGAAATCATGGTGTAATTGTGTTTTCCACTAAGATATCAATTCGATGCGGCTATGTCATCATAAGTTAAGAAGAATATTCTGCCATGGCAAAGGTTAAAACAATTTGCTTTCAAATCTGTCCACCCACCCACATGGCAATACCCTACTAGTATGTCCTCATTAATAATACTGGCACGTCTGATCGGCGACTACAGTCATAATTTATAGCAGAAATAACTTATTTGGTTATTTGCGCCTGTTTTGGTCGTCACAGATTGGCGTGTATAATACTGGTTTTAATAGATGAACTTTTATTTAGATGTATTAAGAATATGCTATCATAAAGAAAAGCAATACCTTTTATCTAAAGTTGCATAAATTGTATTGCAACGTCGACGCGGAATGTAAATGAATTGTATAATTCACAATTCTATTTCAACTGTTTTAATATATAATTGTTAAACAATCGCGAAATTACTCACCGTAATGACGCATTTCTCAAAGCATCAAAACAAAAGCAGTTGCGGTGGATATTTATTCTCTAACATGTGCTTGTTGATATAATTGAAATTTAATATAATACAGCATTATTATATCAAAGTTTAAAAACTCATATTACTCATGTATTATCATATTACAATACTAATCAGTAATTATTCGTGTACACTGTAACCAGACGCAACATTGAACTAACTTTGTTATATATTTAATTTGAACATTTAAGCATCAGGCATTTCACTGTACACGCCGTTGCCAAAGCACGTTTCTAATCACAGTTGATAAATGAATTATGACATCTCTGTCTGGATGTTAATATAAAAATATCCCTCAAAAATTATCAGGACATAAATTATTATACCCATTCGCCGTAACCCTTTTAATATTAACAGAGTTGTTTCGTAATAACGTGTTTCTTGTTACATCAAGTCGTATTTAACGTCAGAATATTTGCATGTCTTGGAGATTTGAAAATGTGATGTAACCACGTTGACAAAAACAATGTCCTACGTTGCACATGTCTGCATATACTGTTCACAGTTAAATATTGACGAATGCTGGTTAACGGTTCTAGATTCTCCACCTTAGAGACATCTCGCTGGTAAAATTGCTAAGATTGTTAAAGACGCGATATTTTATTGTTCTTGATGGATTCGCTCGTTTATTTCGAACCTATCACACGCGGTAAGTGAGGAATGTGTGAGTTGTGTTTGATATGTTGTAAACCAATTTCCACACAAACAAACTATGGGAGTTGTATGGTTAGCATTATATCAGCTAATCAATGACCTGTGAATGGCCTACGTTCTGTGTTTTTCTTTTACCTTTGGGCGAAAGTTGGCGGTCCTTTCGGATGAGAGAATTGTATAACAAAAAAGGAAATTATTAGATAAGTATGGTCGCATGTTTATTCTACTATGTTACAACAAAATAATCAAAATGCTTTGCAACACATGCTCAATTAGATTATGCTCACTTTAGGTGTGGCTACAATTATGGGAGTTATGCCTATAATTTGGTCATTTCTGTTCACATTTAGTAAAATGTTGTTGTTTGGTTCACAAAATAAGCTTACATTGAGAGGGTTTATCAAGTTAGTCAAAAGGCAAAATAATATACTTTAAGAGCAGGGGATGGTGGCAAATTCGCCCCCAAAAGTGCAAAAATTATCCTATCTAAGCGTATAACCATGATAACATGTAAATGTTTGGCCAGTGCTGTTTGCGAACGGAAATCGAACGAGTGGCGTATTGCCAAATACATAACCTTATTAGTAATGAATTGGGTGGAGGTTGCTCATGCTCATTAAGGTAACAGTACAATATGGACTGCTTTATTCGTTGAACAGCAATATAATAAGCATTGACTAATATGCATTTTGATTTTTTTTTAATGGAATTAAACAGATTATATATACACAATAAATACAATTGTGCATCGAAGTTTGATTTAAAATCTTTAAGTTAATGCATTGCGATGATATCTCACATCTACCACAAACGTTGGTCACGGAAGACAAATAATAAAATAAAAGTTGACACCCATTCACGACACATTAATGTATAATGCGTCATATGCAGCGCATTATCTTCTCCCGTTGGTTCACTATTCATAATTTAGAAAGGGACATTTGATGAATGAAATACCGGTATTAAAGTTCGAGTATAACGTTTATTATAAGCAAACAATATACAGTGTGGTTAGGGATTTTGTTCCGGGATTAATCTTGTTATAATCCCTAAAAAATAACCCTCATTCAGCCGATTTGTAGGGATTAATCCGTTTTCACCCCGTTTCATCCGAATTTGTCTGTATTCAACCTTTTCCAGCGGTTTTAAGGGATGAAATTGCTGAGTAGGTGAGTAGGTATGCAGCTTCCTTCCTAAATTAGACTGTTTACTCGTCGCCCATATTTTTCAAATATCATGCACTAAAAACCAAATAATATGAAAACTACGAGAGAGTATGCGATATACAAGAGAAAAAACCGCCACCGTTGGTTTTATGTTTGCGTTTGATTTGGTTTGCATTCATGGGTAAATTAGAATTTCCTAACTTATTCATTTAACACTCCTTTCATATAGCGGGTACCATGCACTGTTTACACTACACTACGGGATAGCATCATCTACACTGCAGTAGGAAAAACAACAACAACAAATATCGTCACCATTGTTTTTTTTGTCATTTTGGATGGGTCATGTCAGCAGAGCCAGAGATGGTATTTCGCCAGGCGCGTCCTACTAGCCCAGCCGACAGGCTCCACCCAACATGTTTTAACAGTGTACATATGGGAAAAATTTATTGCTATTCATATTTAATTACAACATTATTTACACCTATAGGAGTTGCACTGTGGGAAAATGCGATTTGCCCACGTGCGCACTTATTGCATCTTTCGATACTGCGTGAAAGTATGTTGTCTGTGTTCTTTCCCCTGCCTTCGTAGTCGGTAGCTTCTTACAGCTTAAGAGAAGGAAAAAGCGGATCTCGTGGAACCATGGGTTTTGTTATCTTGAGTGATATTTGGTTTTAAAAGAAGGATTAGAGCTGTATCCATAGTTGTCGAAAAAGGCCGAGTGACATATGTATTAGCGGAACGTACCCTTCCTTCGTTTTAGTACTGTTTGTTGTTACAGATATATGAGTGTATTAACATTATATTATATCTATTTATTTATTGATGTAATTTTCTTATATAATGTATGACGACATATTTACGATCATGTCGCCTAATCTTGGCGCAGACGAGAGGGCCGCGGATGTTCGTCATAGACAACCCCCTCATCTTTGCCTTGTTGAGTGGTAGTCATTGGTTCTTATATACTTATACAGATATATGGGTTTATTCACATTATTCTTTATCTATTTATTTATTGATGTAATTTTCCTATATATATTATGACGACATATTTACGATCATGTCGCCTAATCTTGGCGCAGACGAGAGGGCCGCGGACGTTCGTCATAGACAGCCCCCTCATTTTTGCTTTGTTTAGTGGTAGTCATTGGATCTGTGTTTATTTATAGATCTTTGCTTTTATGTAGCTCGCGATAATAACTCCGCCTTTCAGCCCTACGCATGCGCAGTATTAGCAAAAGCTCGCATTCTTAACTCCGCCTTTTGAGAGGTAGTCATTGGTTCTTATATACTTACACAGATATATGGGTTTATTCACATACATTTTTACCTATTAATTTATTTATGCAATTTTCCTATATATATATTATGACGACATATTTACGATCATGTCGCCTAATCTTGGCGCAGACGAGAAGGCCGCGGACGTTCGTCATAGAAAGCCCCCTCATATTCGCCTTGTTAAGTGGTAGTCAGTGCTTCCTATATACTTATACAGATATATGGGTTTATTCACATTATTCTTTATCTATTTATTTATTGATGTAATTTTCCTTTATATATTATGACGACATATTTACGATCAAGTCGCCTAGTCTTGGCGCAGACGAGAGGGCCGCGGACATTCGTCATAGACATCCCCCTAATCTTTGCCTTGTTTAGTGGTAGTCATTGGATCTGTGTTTATTTATAGATCTTTGCTTTTATGTAGCTCGCGATAATAACTCCGCCTTTCAGCCCTACGCAGTACTAGCAAAAGCTCGCATTCTAAACTCCGCCTTTTCACCCGTATTCATGCGCAGAGTGCAAGCATCCCTATTCAGCCCTAGCTCGCGATAATAACTCCGCCTTTTCAGCCCTACGCATGAGCAGTATGAGCAAACGCTCACATTCTAAACCCCGCCTTTTCACCCGTACGCATGCGTAGAGTGCTAGCATCCCTATTTAGCTCTAATAATCCCAAATAATCCGTTTTTAACGAAAATAAATCCCTAAAAGCCCCTAAAAGGGATTTATAGAGATTAATCCCTAAAAAAAAACCCGGATTGTTAGAGATTCATCCCCAAAAATATTCATCCCTTAGCAACCCCTTATTTGCGGAACAAAATCCATAACCCCACTGTAAGCATAGGTGTTCATTACTAAATCCCTGAAATATGATTAAGTTAGAGACTACAGGTTACAGTTTACTAAATATTTTTGTGCGCAATGCTATACCCTCTAAAACATAACCATCCTTTATTTGACTACACAATTCTCTGTAATTCTCACTTGCTTTGACTTTATTTTATAATATTTCTTTGTGCATGTGGTAGGGAAAACATTGTTGTTCACCAGAAATTCACTGTTTTTCTTAAAGGTTGTAGACCACGTGAAGTTTTGAAAGAAAACTGTGATCAACTAGAAAGAAGCCGGCACATAGTTGGCCGTCAAACATTGACCGTTGATTTGTGCCACTCCGCTCGCTGTAGAAATGACGAATAATACGCTACAAAGGCTGTGTGTGACGCCGACCCTAATAAAACCCCGGGCCGAAACTAGGTGCGCCCGACAGGCAGTCGATTGGCCGTCAGCGTGCACTAAGTCGCTTCCGGGGGATAACTCTTGTTTGTCCGAAAGTGGCCATTAAAGGCGCATAATGATTTTTTTTAAACAAATCCTAGTAATTATTTGTTCAGTAAAGTGCAACCGCGTGTATGAACGGCTAGAAAAATGTCGGATCAGTGTGGGGACTTCATATTACAAACGCGCGTCTGCACGTTATGTTAATGGGTTTCTTGCTAAACTGATAAAGAAAGCCAACATATCATGTCAAAACAACACGTGTTGTGTCGATTTATAAGTAACGAAACGAGTGGGCGTTTCAAAGAAGGCTTAGTAAGAAAAACAAGTTCATGGTAAAGACGGTTATTTATAAATTGTTTCATGAAAATAGTCTATATATTACTTTGTTCATGTTCTATAATACTTGCACTAGGAATTAGCAACCTGTTAAACATACCCTTGTATCAAAATAATTATGTTTTGAAATAATAACAACAAACAATAATTTTGGCCTATTTCTTCATTTATTGTACAAAATCCCTCACTGGGGCATTGTCATACAAGAAAAAAGGTTTACAATTCGTGGTGTGGCACAATTAAAAGAATGTTTTAAACTATTTACAAAGTCATGTGTGGCCTATACCTTCATTGAACGCTTCAAGGCTGGGAGCCGTCTCAAGGTTGTTTGACAGTTGATTCCACAGTCTTGTTGCTGACGGGAAGAAGGAGTGTCTGAGGTAATCTTTTCTGCAGAATGGGATGATGTACCTGATACTGCATCCTTTTGTGGAGGATACAGAAAGGCGGAGGAACCTTAGCTGTTGGCGTCTCTCTTGAAGGGGCTGCCACGCTTTGTCAGCAATCATCTGTGAGCTGCTGCTTGTGGTTCTGTAGTCCCCTTTCACATATCGAGAAGCGTGTCTCTGAACGGCTTCTAGCTGGTCAATACATATTTGAGTGTGAGGGTCCCATGCCGTTGCAGCGTACTCTAATATTGGTTGCACTAGGGTGGTGTATATTCGTGCTTTGAGGCTAGGTGGGCAGCTGGACAGGTTGCGCCTCACGAAGCATATAATGTTGTTTGCCTTCCGGGTTACTTCTTCTACATGCGGTTTCCAGGACATGTTGTCCGAGATTGTCACACCAACGTATTAGCCTTCCTTTACTGGTGTTATCTTCTTTCCATCAATTACGTAGTCTGACTTGTTGGGTGCAGCTTTTTGATATGTGTAAGACTTCAAACTTTGAAGGATTGAACGACATCTGCCAGTATTTTTCCCATTTATGTAGGGAGTCCAGATTAAGCTGAAGTGTTACTGCGTCTTGTGCTGTCTTGATCCGTTTGTATAGGAAAGTGTCGTCAGCGAAGAGCCGGGTTTTTTAAGGTTAAAGTGCCTGGTTAGTCATTGATGAAGACCAGAAAGAGCAGTGGTCCATGGACAGAGCTATGGTGACGCTTGATGTTGTATCAGAGTAACCCGGCGTCAGGGGAGAAGTTACTGTTTATTCCCCAGTCCTCAAGGAAGAGGCAATTCGCTTACACCATGATATGGTTGCAGGTCATCTTAGCGAGAAGAGAGCCAAGGGCAAGGTCATAGATAAATTGCTTGGTAATGGTAACAAGGATGTAGCAGGGTTTGTGTCTGCATGTGAGGTCTGCAACCAGAGCAAGAAGTCTAACCGAAAGGGCAAATGCCCAATGACCGAGTAGCAGGCTGGGGCTCCAATGGAGAGGGTCCACTTGGCCATCTTGTGTCCACTGCCGCGGACTCCCCGGGATAATGAGAGCATACTCATGATGGTCGACCAGTCAACTAAGTGGGTGGAATGTGTCCACATACCAACGCAGATAGAAGATGAGACAGCTTGTTCCTCTGTTGACAATTTCTTTTTGAGATTTGATTCCCCCTTCAGACTTTCTCGGACCAGGGCCGCAACTTCAAAAAGTTATGCTGCAGCGTGTTGAAATCTACAAGGATCGCACAAAAACGTTTTGGCCATCGGTAAATGGGCAGGTGGAGCGTTACAATCAAACGCTGATCAAAGCCATCAGGTGTTACATCGGTAAGTACAAGAACCAGTGGGACCAGAACATGCAGCAGATTGCTGGAGCACTGTGTACTTCTGTCAACCGTAGTATTGGTTGATGTTGGGCCGGAAGGTAAAAACCTAGCCCGATATTTCCACGGAGGGAGAAGCACATGGTAGAATACAAGTATCTTCATCATTTGGTGATTGACCTGCAGAGGAAGGCGCCCGATGTCAACTGAAGGCGGCGACCAAGAGAATGAAGCGCAACTTTTATCTCAGATTGCTGGAGCAGAACTACGAGGAGGGGTATACGTCCTAGATACCGCAATCCTCAAAGGGTAGTGCAAAAAGCTGTGCCCTCTCGAGGTAAGGAAACTCTCGAACTTCCCTTTTCAGAACAAGCTGAGGAATGCGGCTCTGGTCTTCAAAAACCATGACCTCCTGAAGCCGTGTTGGGACAGGGCTTTGACACGGTAGCTAGCGAAAGAGAGAGAGACAAGCCCATATGAACCCGGGCCAATGGGATGTTGACGATCAGCTGTACTGCCTGTGCCGGAATCCATGACAAGGGCGGTTAATGATAGAGTCCGATCACTGCGAGGACTGGTACCATTTGTCATGCGTAAATATGACTGACACAGCAGCCTTGGACATAAAGAAGTACCGATGTCCCTCATGATAACCATGTCTTGTTTACTTTAGAGGCGAGGCGAGGTAGCCATACAATCATTTTAGTGTAGGTTCATATTTGTTTCACAGGTTGTGTTGATTATTTCATTTTAGTTGTTTAAGCTGTGTTAATTAATTGCAGGTAATACACATCCACGTCTACCACAATCCCCCCTCTCTGCATAATTGTGTAAACTGCTGCGAGGTCCAGATATTCCACAAACACTTTTTATGGGGTTGGTCAAGCACGTCTGGAGGCCACGCGACGCTGATAAAAATTAAGTCTGTGACCCGCTTTTATCTTCTCTTCGTCTGACAGTAGTGCGCAACTTGGAGAAGGGCCACGCCTAGCTAGTCCTGGCGTTGTTGCGGCTCAGACCTTAATATAGATGGCAGGAAGGTCTCCTTTACATCTTGACGTAGATGGTGGACCGTAACCAACGTATCAACCTTCGCTGCTTCCATTGGGACATGGACATTTTCCTCGCCTTCAGGGACGCCTATCCGAATACGCACGTGGGTAACACGGACTGTACCAATGACTCGAAAGAGGGGGCCAAGATGGCGCTCTGGACGATACCGACGGGCAGAATGTTGATAGAGACCGACGCTCCGTACTTTGGTGGTCCAACAATGCGTCTCTGTTCGTCCCCGGGGGCTTAAGACGCGTTATATTGCATTAATCTGACCCGAGGGACGTCCTGGCAGCCACGGTGGCCAACGCCCGTGTTCTGTACTGGTATGAATTTTAGGAGGTGGGCGAACGCGTTCGAGCGGGGCGCCACTGCATGATCTCCCATCCAGCAATCTTATTATTTCGTGGTTTAAAATAATATTAATATGGTTAAAACATGTGGTCCCAATGGTCAGCACATGTGGTCCGTATAGTTCGAAAATCTGGTCCGTATTGTCTAGTCTGTATGGTATGTAGTTCGTATGGTTCATATACCGTTCTAACCGACTCGGATCTAAAACGAAGTCTAAAAACAGAACGAGGTAACGTTGTGCCGATACGTGTATTTCGATACTACTTTTTCATCATACTAAATAAGCAAAAAGATGTTTAAATTATTGATAAACATGGCCGCTTCGGGATGGGAGCTTTTCCGTAAATGGCTTTAAGGTACACTTTAAACAGTTATTAGAAACGGCCGACCGGAATTCACATAAATGTTTGTAAGTAAGTTGTAACGTTGGAAGCAGTGATGGTTGATCCGTTGGAAGTAGTGAAGGTTGATCCGTTGGAAGCAGTAAAGGTTGTTCCGTTGGTTACCGTCCCACATCTCCGTCAAAACTGATCATGAATGACTACAACGACTCATGTATGTGATCTTAATATTGTTATTTTGCTTAAATGAATGCTTACATGAGATTTATATCAGTTTTATTTAATATAAACTATTTAGAAAACTATAAAAAAAATCTTAAAAACCGTTGAAAGAATTTCAAATTAGGCCACAGAAATGTTTTGGCGAACAGAACGTTTTTCACTGAAAAAAACAAACCAAAAGGGGAAAGATCAACATCATTCGTCATGTGTTGTGGTAAAAACACCAAAACAGTAACTGGTAATCGAAACTTTAATAAATGGCAAACATATACGAAATATTCGATATTAACACCCGACTGCTTTCATACATATCGCTATGCAAGTGTGAAAGGTATAATTGTCAAAACAAAAGTTTAACGTAATGATGAATTGAATATGTAGGCGTTAAAATGAAAAGTTTTAATGCTATCTCTCAAGCCAAGCATGATCGACATGCTACGCGAATAACTTGAACTTAGCCCGGACGGCAACGCAACGGGTAGACTTTGGAGGCGTTTTAATTAGAAAATCGAGTTAAAACTATTTTGGTAATAGGATTCTCTGAATGCATCCGGTTATGTATGTGATTTGGACAAAAGATGAAATCTAATAAAATTTAAAATCATGTGTCAGACAGACAGGTATGAAGGCGTTTAAATTAGAAAATCGCGTTAAAACTGTTTTGGTGATAGGATTCTCTGAATGAATCCGGGTTATTTATAGGTATGTAGGCGTGATATTAATATTAGTTACAGAGTTTGCGTTATTCAATATAATGTTTGTATTTCAAGAACAGCAGGTTTGAATAGTTTCACCCATTGGTAATTGTTAGGTTTTTCGCCATTTTTCGTGTTTAATGCATAGCAGAATAACTAAGTTAATGTACGTTCGTCACTCAACGTCTTCTTCATTATCATCATCACCATCATCATCATCATCATTATCATCATCATCATTATCATCATCATCATCATCATCATCATCATCATCATCATCATCATCATCATCATCATCATCATCACCATCAATCACGAATCACCACTGGTCAATCACTACTCATCAATCATCACTCACCACTCATCAATCACCACTCATCACTCACCACTAATCAATTACCACTCACTTTTCCTCACTCACCTCTCATCAATCACCAACCATCAATCATCACTCACCAATCATCAATCACCAATCATCACTCACCAATTATCACTCAACACCCAACAATCATCACTCCTCAATCACCAATCATGAATCACCAATTATTAATCATCACTCAACAATCACCAATAATCACTCTTCAATCATCAATCACCACTCATCACACACCACTGAACAATCATCACTCGCCACTCATCAATCTCCACTCAACAATCATCGCTCATCACTCTTTAGTCATCACTCATCGCTCATCACTCACCGAGCATCAATCACCATTCATCAATAACCACTCAACACTCATCATTCAGCACTCACCACTAATCAATCATCACTCACTACTCAACAATCTTCACTCACCTATCATCAATCACCACTCATCAATCATCGCTCATTATTCATTAATCATTTATCACCAATCATCACTAAACAATCATCAATCACCGCTCATGACTCACCACTCACCACTCACCAATCATCACTCACCACGCATCATTCACCATTCATCAATAGCCACTCACCACTCATCATTCACACTCACCACTCATCAATCACCATTTATCAATCACCACTAACCACTGATCATTCACTATTTATCAATAATCACTCAGTAATCCTTAATCATCAATCATCAATCATATGTCATCAATCACACCTCATCAATCATCTCTCACCAATCATCACTCATACATCACCAATCATCACTCATAAATCACCAATCATCACTCACCAATCATCGCTCACCACTCATCACTTAATTGTCATCAATCACCACTCACCAATCACCAATTTTAACTCATCAATTACCACTCACCATTCATCAAATACCACTCACCACTCAACAATCATCAATCACCACTAACGAATCACCACTCATCAATCATCACTTACCACTAACCAATCGTCACTCACCACTCATCAGTCACCACTTATTAATAATTACTCACCAATCATCATTGAACACTCATCAATCACCACCAATCAATCATCATTCTCCAATCACCACCCATCAATCATCACTCACTAATCATCAAGCATCACTAACCAATAATCACTCACCACTCATCAATCATCACTCACCACCCATCACTGACCACTTATCACAAACCACTAATCAATCACCACTCACCAATAACCACTCACCAATCATCACTCACCAATCGTCAACAACCACCCATCAATCACTACTCACCACTCATCAATCATCACTCACCAATAACCACTTATCAATCATCACTCACCAATCACCAATCACCACTCATCACTCACCACTCATCACTCACCACTCATCACTCACCACTAATCACTCAACACTCATCACTCACCACTCATTACTCACCACTCATTTATAATCAATCATCAATCACCAATCACCAATCATCACTCACCAAATATCAGTCATCAATCATCACTGATCACTCACCAATCATCATTCACCAATCATCAACCATCACTCACCCCTCATCACTCACCAATCATCACTCACCAATCACCATTCATCAATCACCACTCATCACTCATCATCTACCAATCATCACTCACCAATCACCAATCATCACTAACTAGTCATCACACACCAATCACCTCTTACCAATCACCAATCATCAGTCATTACTTACCACTCGTAATTCATCACTAATGAATCACCAATCACCAATCATCACTCATCAATCACCAATAATCAGTCATCTCTCACCAATCACCAATCACCAATCATCAATCGTTACTCACCATTCATTAATCATCACTATCACCACTCACCAATCATTAAACAACACTCATAAATCATCACTCACCAATCATCACTCACCACTCACCAATCATCAGTCACCACTCATCAATCATCACTTACCAATCGCCACTCACCAATCATCACTAACCACTCATCACCAATCAATCACCACTCACCAATCATCACTCATCAACCATCACACACCACACATCACTCAACACTTATCCCCCCATCATCACTCTCCACTCATCACTCACCACTCATCACTCACCACTCAACGATCACCACTAACCAATCATTAGTCACCAACCATGAATCGTAACTCACCAATCATCACTCACCAATCATCAATCAGTACTTACCACTCATTACTGATCACTCATCCACCACTCACCAATCATCACTCATCAATCACCAAACATCAGTCATCACTCCCCAATCATCAGTCATTACTCACCAATCACCACTCTCTTATCATCACTCACCACACACCACTCATCAATCATCGCTCACCAATCACCATTCACCAATCACCACTAATCAATCATCACTCACCACTCACCAATCATCAGTCACCACTCACCAATCATCACTCACCAATCACCACTCACCAATCATCGCTCACCACTCACCACTCACCAATAACCACTCATCAATCATCACTCATCACTCACCAATCATCAGTCACCACTCACCAATCTTCACTCACCAATCACCACTCACCAATCATCACTCACCACTCATCAAAAAACACCCACAACTAACCACTCATCAATCATCACTCACCACCCATCAATCACCACTCACCAATCATTACTCATCAATCACACTCATCAGTCCTCACTCACCAATCATCACTCACCACTCACCAATTACCACTCACCAATCATCAATCATTACTCACCGCTCATTAATCATCACTCACCAATCAATACTCACCAATCATCACTCACCAATCACCACTGACGAATCACCAATCATCTATCATCACTCATTGATCATCACTCACCAATCATCACTCACCACTCATTAATCTTTACTCACCACTCATTATTATCACTCACCACTCATCAATCATCACCCATCTGTCATCAATCATCTATTTTCACTTACCACTCATCAATCATAACTCACCACTTATTAATCATCACTCACCAATCATCACTCACCATTCATCAATCACCACTCATCATTTACCACTCATCAATCATCACTCATTAATCATACCTCATCAATCACCACTCATCACTTATAAATCGCCAATCATCACTCACCACTCATCGATCATCACTCACCACTCATCAATCACCACTCATCACTCATCAACCGGTGACCTAGTGACACCATTTTCAATAGGGGTCATCTACTGACAAATGCCATTGTACATGGGAAGTATCAAGCCAATTTGTTAATATGTTCACAAGTTATTGATCGGAGACGACCTGGTCTACCGACAGACAGACTGACTGACAGATATCCAGCAAAATAATATCCCCTTCTTCTTCTAAGGCATTATAACCGCGAGTGATAAGAGCAGTTTGCGTACGTTCTTGAGCTTAACATAATAATCATAATGCTCCTCTTTGATAGTGACCGATGATATAAAAATGATGACTCCGACACGGGGTTTTGCAGATTCCTCCTATTCATAACGCTAGTCATTAAATGACAGGCCATGAACATGTATATGGATAATTTCGTCCATACGCAATATGTTTACCAAAAAGCTGTAGGGTATAATGACTGTTTGTGCAAAAATAAGCTTAATTGACGCGATATATTTTTGTACTTGTATTTTTAACAACATAAGTGTGAATGATGTCCTATCTCTGTTATAGGATTCCTACAAAGTTAATCTCGTAATTCGAACTTGTACACATGTGTGTCTCATTCCATGCTTAGTACATTCGGTGATCTTGCAATCATTATATTGAAGTCATGGAAAGTAAACTGCACTGTTAATACCATAACACTTGAGCCTCGCTCTGTGAAAAGGCTGTTTAAGGCATGTGCGTAGTGTCGTCCTAGATAAGCCTGTGCAGTCCACACAGGCTCACCAGGGACGACACTTTCAGCTTTTATGATACTAGTACGCTTAATAGGCTGTGTGTGACGCCAACCCTAATTAAAATCCCGGGCCGAATCTAGGTGCGCCCGACAGGTAGTCGACGGGCCGTCAGCTTGCACTAGGTCGCTTCCGGTGGATAACTCTCTTTTGTCCGAAAGGGGCCCTGAAAGGTGCATACCCACTCACTGGAAAATGACGCATAATACGCTTAATAGGCTGTGTGTGTCACCGACCATTATTAAAACCTCGGGCCGAAACTAGGTGCGCCCGACAGGCAGTCGACGGGCCGTCACCGTGCGCTAGATCATTTTCGGGGGATAACTCTTGTTTGTCCGAAAAGGGCCCTTTAAGTCTCATACCAACTCACTGGAAAATGACGCATAATACGCTAAATAGGCTGTGTGTGACGCCAACCCTAATTAAAACCCCGGGCCGAAACTAGGTGCGCCCTACAGGCAGTCGACGGGCCGTTAGCGTGCACAAAGTCGTTTTCAGGGGATAACTCTTGTTTGTCCGAAAGGGCCCTTAAAGATGCATACCTCCTCACGGGAAAATGACGATTAATACGCTTAATAGGTTGTGTATGACGCCGACCCTAATTAAAACCTTGGAGTGGTTATTATTTCTAAAAATACGTACAGGTCGAGTTAAGTTTATTACACTGTTCGTGGAATGTAAGAATGTTAGCAGGACAGCTTCAATATTTGGTTCGTAGTAAACCGGTAAATAAAAGGTAATTAATCTCAATACCAAGAATTCTTGGTTGAACTAGGTTTCGAACACGTGATGTACATTTGCCACAACCGACCTACTTCGACGAGAGCATTATATGTTCTCTAATATGATATTCGTAACAAGTATTAATTAAAACTTAGTGAACCATTATCATTTCGGACCCGGCCACTTTCAACTTTTGGACGCATGTGGCCTTTTATTTGAGTTGACCATCCAACAATATACACGTAAATGACTAACAGAATTGTGAACAAATTCTTGTATTTTGACTTTTTTTTCTACATTTCTGAACAGAGACATTGAAACTAACTTAATGGTTATTATCGAGCCACACAGGTTCATATTGGTAAAAATGTGTGCCAAGTAATTCACACATTCTTGATTGCATTGGTAAGTTACAGTGCAGACAAATTTATAGACAGACAGACGGACAAACACACTGGCAAATAGGACAAAGTCATTCTAATATAGCCCACCCCAAAATACCTATAGTGGATTTATACTAATAATTTGTGCAATAGTCAGATTCTATCTGATTATCTTGGAAAGCAATATTAAGATTCGAAAAAGNATAGATAGATAGATAGATAATTTATTCAAGAAAATAGGCAATATTCCCATCATTACACATGTAACACATGACAAAGCAATATATAACCGGTTAATGGTGAGGAATGTTACGTAATGTTAGATATCTGCACATACCTATGATAAGTTATAGGTTCATCAACATGTACTTTTGGTTAAAAATAAATAAAAAAAAACATTTGGAAGCAATGGAAGGAAAAAAAATATAAAAAAATCGAGCGTTTATTTGTCTAAGACCAGAGTTATTGGGTTCTTTCGCAGAAAAATGTAAATTCTAGTATAATGAAATGGAATTTTATATTAAAAGGTGTAAATTTAAATATGAAAAGTATATTTCGAATATATTTGAAACACAGAAGATGAGTAAACACAAAAATGGATTTTAAATCAAGGTAGCTTAAGCAATGTTGTTGTTTTTTTATTGGGGGGGATGTGAATAGTATATTCCTTATGAAAAAGCCAAAAAATATAGAAAAACTCACGTAGGCATGACATAGTGTTTGATTTCAGGTACATGTACATGTATTAGGTGCATTTATAAATAACAGTTATTTATATATATATATTTACATACATTTTTAACGTTTTACAAAATAACATTTTTTTTTTACACACACACATATATATACAAAAAGTTCGTATCATATAACATTTTTCAACGCCGGTATTGTAATTGATGCATGTGTATTTTGAGATTGTTTTGGTGTTGTGTAACCTTGCAAATTCAAGCTCATAACGATATTACTATCCGATATATTTACGCGTACTTCCGTTACACAATCGATTTTAAGTTGAACAATTATTGTGTCTGGAAATAATCGGATTAACCACCGTCGTGGATACAGTTAAATGGATATTATCATGGTAAGTCAACGTTGTAAGTGTGGTACAGTTTTACAAGCTTGACACAATAACCCGAAAGCAAAACGTTAGGTTGAGGCGCATGTAATTTGTAAAGTTCACCAACTTTTAAGTTTGTATAGTCTGCTCATGTTATTCAAGTAATCTAATTAAGGGAACTAGGTTTCTACACGTGAGAAAACCTATATGTATATACTTATGATAACATTGAATAGCATGGTTTGTGATGAACAATTTATCACGCTAACAATTTTTCGAAGATGTAAATGTTGCACATTTAGACAATTACTGAATAAGAGCGCACATGTATATCAAGATTGTAATGTGAGAGACAAATGCATTGTATTTGCGTTCACAAATAAGTAAGCCATACAAAATAGGCACATTTGGTTAAATCTAGAAACAAAATAAAATAGAATAGCATGATATATGATGGACAACTGTTATAAACTTAGATACATACATGTACACAATAAGTAAAAATCTTACTCGGTATTTCGCAGTTACTTCTAAAATAATATGTTATTGGGATATAATTGTATTATGTTGTGTTCACTTACTATATTAATGTAATTTATATTATCCTTTTGTTTAACACTTGAAACTGTAAAGTTTATGTGTAACACACGTATGTTCTGTTCTGTTCGTTCTGTTCGTTCTGTTCATCTTTATTTATATATGTAGATAATCTTTAACAAATCATTTCAGATGAACTTGAAAGCTACGACGATAACAATAACTTAATTGCAACTGTAAATTATAAACAATGCACGGTTTGTTGTTTAAATTAATTTAAAAAAAATCCATGAGCTTAGAAAAAGATGATAACATATCGGTGTAAGAAAAAACACCACACATTTATAAATTTTGCTTACAAGCTCCAACATCTTTGTGTGTGATCTTTCCAGACCTTACGTTGAGGCCTTTATATATTCCTTTTTCTTTGTAATGGACGACCTCGCCATTGTCGAGATGCAAATCCAGATCACCCTCATATTCCGTGCTGATTTCGTCTTCATACATTGTAGCTTCACAAAGTATACTTCTTTCAGGTGGACATACGAGCGGCCAGTCCCAAAAATATGTTTCCGATGTCGATTGAGATAGGGAGTAGGTGTCTGCTTTGCGGAGGGACCACTCGTTCTTCCCTCCCCTGTCTTGAAATAGCGGTATTCCAGCGTTAACGGTCACAGAAAGAGACAATGGCTACGTTATGCTGAGACTTTATTCTCTGGTGACAGAAACGGGTCTTGAGTATGTTATATCGACCTCCTTTTCTTGAGCACTATCGTTGCTGACATATCTTTGAATTACCAGCTCTTTTTCAGGTTTGCATGCACATCCCAGATGTGGGTATGTCACATTTGTCAAAAACGCCTGTTCCGTTTTCCGAAGCATTGCAAATCCGAGACGATGAACATCACCGAACGCCGTTCCAAATATGCCGCAGCATATCCCCGATCCTACTTCTGGCTTGTATTCTTTATCTTTTTGTAGAAATTCTGGAGATGAAGATATTTTAAATTTCCTATTTTTGTTAGTCTCGAACACAATAGCTCCCAACCGATAGCCCATAGAATCAACCCAACCGCTGTCTTGATTACATCTCTCCTGTTTCTGGTTACTGGTCTTTAAATTAAGCCAGGTAATGAGTTCTCCACTTTCAAAGCTAAATTCGTTTGAAACCCCGTCGCGATGGCCCGCTAAATAACTGCTACCATCTGTCATCCAAACCTCTACACCCCTGATAGTACGAGGTATTTTCCATACTTGTATTTTCTTTAACGCAGCTCCTTTGTCAAGTTTAATAAACGTAAAAGGGACTCCACCACTTCCACCTAATGCATTGTTGTCAGTAAAATAGTGTTCACGTCCTCTGTAGTGAGCAGGTACGCCATGTTGCTCTTTGAAGTTGATGATGAGTTTTGAACTGTTCAACTGCCGATATAATTGTGATATGCGAGAGCACATTATGACGCGTTACACAAACTGCATTCTCATTTGTCAGCGTTAAAATATCAAAGCGCTGAAAGCACTATAGTTGTTCGCTTTTGTGTAAACAGTGGGCATTTTTGAGCTGCACTTTTGTGTACCAAACCTTGGTATTTTAAACCGAAAAGCGATCACACAAATTAGGACATATATATATTGAAACAAAAACACTTTGGTTATTCGTTGTACATCCTCATTTTGTCTAAGTAGTAGATGTAGTAGTAGAAGTAGTAGTAGTATTATTTTTAGTAGTAGTAATAGTAGTAGGAGTAGTAGTTGACTTTATAAGGGTTCAACCCGGGAAGGAAATACGAAGAGTGCCGGAGAGTTATTAGGCTACGTCTTGGGACGAACAAGACTGTCTTATAGTCTTTGGGAGTCATATTGATACGACCACGAACTATCTAGACTGTCTATGTGTCTTTAAGAAGTCCCTAGGCGACCACCAAGCACTAGTCTGGAAGTCTTTGGGGGTCAAAAGGCTACTAACAGTTTCTTGTTATAATTCGAAAACGTACTCAATACATTATAAATAAATATTTTTAAATTAAGAATAAAAGAACACGGGTCTTAAATGGGAAAACACGGTTTAAATGTCTACAATTAATTTTATGATAAAAAGCAAAATAAAATGGCGGTTATTAACGAAATAAGTCTACACAAGTTAGATACTAATATTGATCATATTTCAAATGTTTGATGAACTTCAAAACTACAAATTCATTCAAATCGCTACGGAAATACTATCATACTTAACGGTAGTTGTTCGAAAATCATTAAATCGGTTCATGTGTCATCTACAAAACACTCAATAAAATAATTTTGATGAGTTCCCATTAGTGTACTGCAAATGTCTATTGTGTGTTTATTACTAAGTTTTCGTCGAAATACTTTACAGATGTTTAGGCTTTCTTGGAATAAGTTGAGTTTGTGACGAAATGTTTTTAAAGTTATTACAGGTGTTAAGGCTTTCCTGGTATAAGTTATTCTTAGCTGATATTCTAGGTATCCATTCCATGACTGAGCTTTCGACGAAATGTTTTTAAAGTTATAACAAATGTTTAGGCTTTCTTGGTATAAGTTATTCTTAGCTGTTATTCGAGGTATTCCTCCACTATTTTACTTTCATAATTTTCTATGAAACTTTGATGAAATCGACCATAGACGGGAAAATGATGCGTTATTGCAGTGTTAGTCAAGTGTGAAACTGTAGTGATTAGATCTATTGAAATTATTTAACCTAAAGAGTTACAATAATGACTAAATCAAATTAGCTATACATCAACGTTTACAGTAAGAAATATACAAATAATCCGATAGATTGAGATTGACATTTTTCAATTTAATATAAATCGACAAAAGGGCTTAACAATAAAACAACATGACACCGTATCGTTTAATATTTATTTCATAAACTCAGAATCGTAATAAAAAGATATGTAATATTATAAAGGGCTGTAAGCCGCGACACACTTAATTGTAAAAATTGTTTAAATGACACTTTCATTATTGGGTTTATGTTCTCAAGACATTCATAGCGTATCATGGTACTCTGTTTGGCACATTTAACGGTAGAAAAAGGTGCTGTTGTTCAGACCAGGTTCACCGGGTAGGGGAGGAAAGGTAGCGCACGTGAATTCATTAGTTGGTATTACAGGCCCTGTATTTGAATATGCCTTTTACAAGAAATTTAAACACAACATGCTGATTTTGAAAAAAAGACAGTGTCATTTTAATGACAAGTATTACCAAACCGCGATTTACGCCTTAACGCACCATTCAACAGGAGTGGGGTGGGAGGCAGGGGTAAATGGGGGNGGGGCACATACACACCCTACTTACCAGAAAATCGCATATAGCTACTCGAAAACAAATCCCTAGGCGGTGCACCTTTTTTTCTATCGCTTATCACAACGGCGACTTATGGTGCACTAGGGTCTTAGTGTCTACAATTGACACCAACATATATCACATTATCGCTGAAGTAATACTGTAGCCAAATTGCTTGGGCTGTGTGTCGGTACTTTAACCAGTGAAGAGTTTTCACATACAAACAGTTTCAATTTGGCTTAATCTATAAATTATTGACACTTGGATGATAAATTTGGGTAAATTAATTTGTCGTTGAATACACATTAAATCTGTTTAACTTAAGCTTTGCTTTATACGAACTGCTAAATGCGTGTATTTTACTGTTGTGGTTTATTGAACTTTCTTAGGTTAATTCATAACATTTATCCCAAATCTTTTCCATCGTGATACGAAACCAGATTTCAACATGCATTGACCGTTCCAAGGCGGTGACCCCAGCTTTATTCTACTATGTGTATATGTTGTTTCGTTTTGTGCCGTACTGTACCGTTTTGGCAATTGGTTCCTTGCCATAAATAAAGGACCACAGAGGTGTGTATGATAAAACTGCTGCAGCTTCTGGAGTTTCACTTCTTCATATGAAACTTCATGGTGTATGGAAATCAACGAGGAGAAAAAAAAAATTATTATCAAGTCTTCACCCATCACTTAACACAATTTATACAGCGGGGGATATCAATTCAATGGTTACTTAAATCTCGCCATAAATAAATCACGGTGTAAAATCAAAATCAAAATGGACTCACTTCTTTTAAAGTATAATCTCTCCCAAATATTAATGCACATACTCATTTCACCGAAACCTCGAATTCTATTCTTGACCTTTCTATGATAACATCTTCATTGAAAGTGTTAAAATGCTGCGTTGGTGTACCATTTTTAATCAACATTTCGGTAGCATTGTCCAGTTAACTGCGTCATAAATCTCAACAGAAAAGCTGGGTATAATTTTAAACGTAAAATATGGAGATGCAAATATGAGGACAACACTAAATTCAGACAATTTGTTCACAACGTTGATTGGAATAATTGCTTCTATAATTATATTGATTTATATACCTCAAATTTTACACGACAACTTATCTCTAACTCATTCTGTGACACTATCCCATCCAAATTTGACCAACTGTTCCTCCATGGCTACAAAACGACAGAAAAAGAAAATCCGACGACGCAAACGAGCATACAAGAAAGCTACAAGGCTACCAATTTAGACCGTCTTTGCCACATTAATCGCCAATAACGAAATATTGTTAATAATCTTGTAAGATCAGCGAAAACAGTTCACTGTAATGATCTTGCTAAAATAATATATGTTAATCAACACTCATCATCATACTTTGGAAAATTATTAAAAACTATTTTCCTTCCCTAATTCCAAAATGGTACCATATATGAGTCACCCCTTGATAAAGCAAATATCCTAAACTCCTTATTGCAATCTTAATCTACTCTTAATATACCCAACGCGCGTATGCACATCTAAAAGTCAGATTGCCCCATCTTAGATGATCTAATCATTTCCCGTCAAGATGTCTTAGATGTATCAAAGGTATGAACACTGAAGGCACCAGGACCAAACCGAATAAATAGCCAAGTCTATAAAGAAATCGCATCTTAGATTTGCAGGTCCACATCAAAACTGTTTCAATTTTTCCATCAGTACTGGTAGGATTCCACGGAGCTGGAAAGAAGCAAATGTATGAACCATTCACAAAGGTCTGATCTTCAGGATGCAGGTAACAATAGACCAATTTCCCTCCTAAGCTTTGTAAGTCAATATCTTGATAGAATTCTTCACAAATATATATTTAACCATTTAAAGGCTACCGACTTCATAACCCCATTTCATTCAGTTTTATTACCAAAAGATTCCCTTGTCAATCAATTAGTCTCGGTAAAGCCTTGATGAAGTTAGAGATTGTTTTGTGACGTTTTAAAGGAGTTTGATAGAGTATGACGCGAATAACGAATGCAAAAGCTCTGACTACGTGGGATCTCGGACAATCTTCTATCTTGGTTAAATTACTATCAAAATGTAAGAAGACAGTGTGGTGTAATTTCCGGCTTCCAATCTGACTAATTCCCATATGTTTCATATAAGTGCCTCTTCTTTTTCTTGTATTCATATATGATATTTCAAGTATAATTGTCCCGAGATAATCACAGTCCAGTTCGCCTGTTAGCAGACGACACTGCGGTTTATATAGTCGTCGAAAATCCACTTGATGCGCCTTCACATTTCAATTCCGATCTTGCAAAATTCCATTCCTGGCTGAAACGTGGTTGGTTACCTTCTCAAACCACCTAAAACCGAATTCTTAGTAAAATGTGGAAAAACCACCGCCAAATCCACCCTCACTGTTTCTCAACGACTGCCAGACAATGGGGTTTCGTCTCGTAAACATCTAGATTTGAAATTTTCTAACTCATGTTCCTGGCTTATTCATCTTAAATATATTAAAAATAAAGGAAATCACATAATCAATCTAATGAGATTTTTGAAGTTTACTCTCAATAGAAATTCTCTTCTATTAATATACACTACATTTATAAGAACCTTTCTTGAATGCGCCAATATAGTCTGGGATAATATAAATACACAAGATGAGTTAGAACTATTCAACAGGAAGCAACGAGGATAATAAGTGGAGAACACGTTTAGCATCATTACAGCATATAGATAATGAAACCGCTCTCGAACCCTTAAACAATAACAAGAACACAATATAAACTATGCATCAAGTTGTATAATTCACTATCATCTTCCTATTTGTGTACACGGATTCGCTATATAGCGTTGGTGAAAGAACGGCTTATCCACATCTTCAAGCTGCCAAAATTCGCAGTATTCCATGTAAATCACAACTTTTTTCATTATCATTTTAAACGTATGTTACACTCTTCCTGAATCCGTAAGATGGGCTCATTCTCTCTCCGCTTTAAAAGCAAATCTAAACGAAGATAAATAAGTAATTCCCCTACATTACTATGATTGTAAGCGGCTATATAATATTCTTCATGCACGTCTTTAAATGCATTGTAGCAACTTAAATGAACATTTGTACGCGATAATCATATAACAAAGTCCATATTGTCAATGTGGTGAAATTGAAAAGAAATATCACTTTTTCTTCAATTGCCCCAATTAGACTGAAAAAAACACATATCCTATTTGACATTTTTCGGTGTGAAAGACGGCCCATAAGAAGCAAATTCATTGATATTCATGCATGTTCAGTATTTCATCCGAGATCTTCATATTACAACATCAATTTCATAAACAGACCACATTCTGCTAACGAAGCCCCATCCCGCATACTGTTTTTGGTCTTATAGCAACTTTCTTTACTCTAAAACTTTATTACTTGTATCTATATTTCGTACTACGTATCTACATTATTCTGTTGAACTTTTTGTATTATAACTTATATCATTTCCCATCTCTATACTGTATACTACTACCTTCTAATGTTCTATACTGCTCCAAGGTTTTACATTTCTATTCATCGTAGTTACAATTTAAGTTGTTTATACCATATCAGCACCACTTCGAAATGACAGAAGAGAGACTCTACTCAATAAGGTAAAATTGTACTTTGCAGTATTATGGAAAAGCGATATAGCAATGTCAAAATGTTTGGCGTATTAGTGTCAAAAGTTGTATGTATGTTTGTATTGTGTTGCTTACATGTGCTTACGAATAACTAAATATATATTGTTTAAACCAAGCGCAATTGTGGTTAAATGAATTACGGTATGATTGATTGCTATTTGAATAATAGTGTCACATAGTTAATGATATGATATCAAGGTATTTGTTTTAAATATATATTGGTAAAATCGTCAATTGTTGCAGATACCATTTATATTTGAATGTCGATCCAACAGTAGCGAACGATCAGAGCCGTTTTCATTTGTACGACCATTTCCATATCAATGTATGTAATTATTTCCCCACAAACCTCAAACTGCGGTTACTTATAATGAAACAAGGGAATGAGACCTCTGATCTTTTTACGTTATGTTTTATAAAGATTTATCTCCCTTTCCTTAAGAATTGGTGTAATATATAATAACACGTGTTTAAACTGACATTTAAACCGACCGTTTCTTAAGGAAGAGAAACTAAAGCCTCATATACTGAGAAGAGTTATATACAATTGCAAATATAAACTGTTATTCAATTGTCGGTCTTCCTGTGGTCGTTGATTGTATTGTTCCCATTTCAGTTTGCATCATGTTTACAATATTAATGGTACACACAATCCTGTGTACGAGCAATGATCTCTAAATAAAGTGTAAATTGTATTAGATTTCAGTTACAATTAACGCAGCAAACATGTAATACATTATATTTGACATTTTACCATACTATGACCGAAAAAAGGTCAAGAAATTGAGTTTCGTTTTATCGAGCTCCGTTAAGAAAAAAACGATTAATGTTTTCCTGAAGATTTTTTTTTTTTTAGTTTTCGCCTATCTTGTGAAATTGGCAGGCCTTAGTTTCAATTCTTTGCCGGCTGCCTTCAACTAGATGGTTATGTAGAAGAAACTGTTTTGTAAGCCTTAACAAGTTGTATGTCTTCTTGAAGGCTTGACCTGTCTCTAAGTTAACGGTCTTTCCGGCTGCCTCAAACCAAATGCTGCTATAGTAGAAACTCTCTTGATTTTTTTTAATAAGGTTAATGTCTTTTTGCAGGCGTCGGGCATGACCTGTCACTTAGACTAGAACGGTTAAAGTTAACGGTCTTTGCCGGTTGCCTAAACCAATATGGTGATAGGAAGCTGAGAGCACGGTCGTCCAGTCGCCTGCTTGTGATTCCCTATGATGTCAGATCCGATTCTCAGATTAAAAACGGCGCATCAGTATGTTAAGGAAAATCTTCCATCCGATGTTACAAATGTTTCTGTTTTCCTTATTATAGACAATTTTTTGTTGTATTATTATTGGTCATTATCGTTTCATATGTGATTGTGTATAAGTTTTGCGTTGTGTATTCGGGTCTTATCCGTGCTGATGTACCATTTTCAATATCTTGCATTTAATGTGTTAAATCCTAAACTTGTAGCCCCGTTTATGATGCGCTTATGAGTCAATTGTATAATTAAATTGTCTCATTGCATCGGATTTGAATAATACTTCGTAATGTATAGACAAATAAATAAATGAAACTCCATAAGCATTATGAAGATTCTTGTTAACATACTCAGGTGACAAATTGCATGTATAATACTGGGCAAAACATGCAACACAGCATATGCATGAAAATGATAAAATCTAGGGTCACCGCTTATAAAGCTAAATACCAAGCATTCGAGATTTAAACCTATCGAAAGACGCGTCGAACCTCAAACACACACACACACACACGTGTCTATAAAGATAAATCTAATAGAAATGTACAATGTAATTCAAATAAAAAATATAATAAAATATATAAGTGATGAATTATTGAAAATTCTAATGGCATTAATTGCTGACAATTTTCTTATAAGCGGCGAACTTTTTTTTGTAGTTTATTACCTCCCTTGATTTGTATCCACTGTGTTGCATCCCTTGATTTGACACTTATAAATGGTGTAAATTGCATAAAATGAAGGAAACAAATACATTTTTTCCCTTTGTCGAATGTTAAATAAAACAATAATGTCATCAGTTTACTGAGAAAATCATTTCACGGTATTGCCCCGAAAGAAAACAAATATCCTCAATTGAAATCATAAAAAGCTTTACTTGTTAATTATCATTGCTTCGGGGTTCCCGCCGTCGACTTGGGCAAAGGGGACTACCAGAAAATGTCTGGATGTTATTATGCAAAGCACCAGATATTTAAGCTGGTCATTTTGGTACGAACGGTATGTTTATTCCGAATCTGTGATCAGCGTTTAGATTATCCTCTACTGTGTTTTCCAGGCCACCTTTCCAAATCACTTACTTTTCGAAATAACAACAGAGGACAACAACATAACACTCTTCCAACGTAAATCTTCAATTTTATTGCATTTTAAGAAGCATAAATCTATATGTTAATTTACACTACATTCGATTCTCAAAGGGTCCCATAATGAAACGGCGAAGTTTTAAGGCATTATTCGTACATTTTCTTTAGTTTAGAGTTTGCAAGTCTTCTTTCAATTTATGAACATGATTTCTTTCGAAAATGTATATACAAGATTTATGTCATGCAACTTCTAAGAAAATTCCATTCCAAAAATGCAGCCACCCTCAGGGTATCAGTAGGAGATTTTGACAAAAGCACATTAATTCTATAAACGTACCCCAAACGTGTATTTTCCAAAGAATTCACCAATGGAATGCACAACGATGATGCAGACACACATAGAATATATTTTACAATGCTGTGCTCAGGCTCCGGACTTCTTTTTGCATTGTTTATGAGCCATTTTACAAGAAGTGTTTGTTTTTTGTCGAGATCATCAAGTATCATGTTAGAATAAGGTTTTAGCAACAGTTTCTTTTTTGTTTCAGGCGATGAACAAGCGAAAGTCATTCTATTGATTTCGTAGTATTCGGCTGTCTTAGAATGACCTTCCCCTGCTTAATTAGTTGGAAATGTTTTAAAACTTACATTGACCCACTATGCACAAGGTGTAGTGTGCATTTACTTAGCTTGCAGAGTACGTTCTTTATCTATTTTCAATTTATTTTGAGAAGAAATTAATTGTTTTGTTGTAAATGGACAGTGTATTTAAGGTTAGAAGTGAACCGTATTAAAACTCCAATATATGTTTTGTGTGATTTTTATGTGCCCACATTTGATAATAGATTTCTTTTTGTTATGAAGGTCATGAATGTGGTTGTAATTGTCTGTTCAAGTTCATCTTAATACATTTAGCCTCGTAATTGCAAACCATGGATTGTATGTGCGTATTGCGCTGAAGAAATTATTATCTGTATAATTCCGCTGTACTGTGTCTTTTGTTTCTCTGGACTAATAATATATATACAATATTTGGTCGAACTCTAAGAATCTATATCATAACTTGAGATTCAACTGAGAGGTCTAAAAAGTTTAATCAAGACAAACTATTTTTTATTATTTTGACGCACGTTTAGTTATATAGTCTCGATGGCTATTATGTATAATATACTCGAGTTATTTGACTTCTCTCCATTTATCGACAATATTCGACTGCAGTGTTACCGACATCGAAATTAGTTATTGACGACTCATTTTAACTTAGCTTAGAAATTTATATTCCTTGACGACTTAGTTCCACTTTCGCTGCGACCATACCGATTAGACGTGGGCGTATTGTGAAAATGATGTATTGTGCCAATAGTGTATTGTGCTCATTATTTTTGGAAACAGTACCACGCTGATGACAATTCAGCGCTTCAATTAAACATTAATTCTTATTTTAATACTCAGTAGTTTTATGCAATTTTAATAACGCAAAACGTGACGATAGACTCATGTTATAAAATGTCAATTCTATTATTACGTTTCTACGAACATCGGTCTCCGTGGGGCCGTTAGCAATTTCCTGTAATCAAAGCACAATTTGTCTGCATTCCTACAAACATTTAAATGTCATTTTGACGAACCCATTTAGTGGAAGTTTTATTAAGAATGAAAGTCATTGCGCGTACCGTGCTTTTATTCAATTTAGTCAACCAACATAAAATGGAGTTGATAAATAATAATGATGTAGGCGATGTAAGACTAGTTACAAGAAAATTGTTATTGTGTACTTGTTGTCAAAACTTTATATTGTTAGTTGTGTTTACATAGACGCAAAGATGCAGAGATTGAAAACATGAATCTGTCACAGAACGAGATTTGTTTTACCCAGTTACTAAATAAAGGGGGTATCACAGAATTTCCATGGACGCCTTTCTGTCGGTCTGCCCGTAGACGCAAACTTGTCTGCAGGCATTCTTCTTTACTTTTCAAAGTACACCATTTTATGTTTTAGGCATTACTCCTGTTGATATGAAATGGAGAATGTGCGATTATAATTATTCCACGCTTAACATAATAAAAGTTATTTCCCATTTAAGCTCACAACGCGCTCATGTAAGCGTTTGTGATCACGTTGTGTCCGTTGTTCATCGTCCGTATGTCGTGCGTCGTAAACATTAATCCTATGATATAACACTCCAGAGGCCACATTTATTGCCCAATCTTCATGACAAATAGTCAAAACATTTGTCCCAATGATAGCTCGACCGAGTTGGAAACTGGGTGACATGGGGTCGAACACTCGGTCACCAGGTCAACTTATCGAAAAAGCTTGCGAACATCTAGACATCGCATTATATGCCAAATTTTTATGAAACTTGGTCATAAGCACCGTCCTACTGAATTATAAAAGCTCCTTCGCAAATGAGACTTTGGCGTTGCCGTTTTTATCTCGGAGGTTAAGATGGCTTAAAAAGTCCAGCGTAATGATGTTTCACTGTCGAAATAATACGTAGAAGGTCGTTAACTGGTGATTGTTTCGTATGCTTTTTGTGACAAAGCTTGGCAGCCGTGTGATTTCGGACACGCATCAGGCGGCAATAGCCGCTATTTATGTGTCCGTGCGAGGTAATACATGAAAGAAACACGACTCAACTGACACACATAAAATAAGTTTAAAGTACATTCTATAATGGCAAAAATGTCATAAACAAAGAAGACAGCCGAATATTAGACAGACCACTAGGACATTATTGGCATTTGCGCTGACAACATAACGTGGTTAAAACTATGGGGACGAGATATTATTCCAAAAGAAGTACGTTAACATAGTTTTTATCGTTTGTTCTCTTGTAGTGGTCGTTACCTTGTCAAAATCCATACACTGCCGTTGTTATGTGTGCTGTTTTGGGCAGTCGTTCTTCCTTTTTTCCGTTGTTCATCAAACAATTTGAAATGAAATTGCTGATTTTTGTTTTCACAGTAACTATGAAAAAAAAATAATAATGTAACTATTGCCGTGCTATACTAAAATATTTCTTCGGATACCAATACTCATAAAACAAACTTTCGTGATCTGCTTTAGAATTTTATTAATGGCACTTATTCTTTTCTCTCTTTAGACTATATGTTAGTATTTTTAACATAAAACGTTGAATTTCGTCGAAACTTTGCACGAAATTAATGTTTTAATGCAAATGCCCATTGCCACAATCAATGTTATTTACGCAATAAGCTTACATTCCGAGACGGAAAAAAAGCCATACTAGTGAGTTTTAATAATTAAAATGTCGTTTCCTTTTGCGCCGCTATAAATGAAGCCTTTTGCCAAATGTCGTCTTGGCTCTATATTTAGCATCATTCCAGATGAACTCTTTTCGAAAAAAAACATCTTGACCTATACTTACATAAACTCAATTACAAGCACCAATTAAGTAAATGGGGCTAGCATTTATAAACTATTTTTATAGCAATTGCTTAATTAGATTAAATGTAGCAATTGACAGATTTATTTTTTAGATCGAGCGTGACATAGCAATTAAAGTGACATTAATTAAAGAGGCGGGTCATTCATCAGGGCTGAGTTCTAAATATTTTTCTTCTGAAAACAGCGTTAGTGCACACGGACTAATGAAAAACCAGCAATAACGAAGGCCAACAGAATGCCACATATCAACAACTATTATGAAGTTTTTAGTAGAGTGTAGTATCAAGATGTCATCCACATTTCTTCTAGTGTGTCTATTTGAATTTGTATATTTATTTAATTATTTTAAGCACTGGTAAATACATGGTAACATTGTTAATTGAAGACAACACATGTTTGCAGACTGCAGTGTTAATCATTTATTTAAAAACGGAGTACCGTAGCCGCTTTGAAATGAGAACCTTGCATGTGTTTTAAATTGTTCACGTACAAAACAATGTCTTTGGCATTAAAAATCGTAATTTGATCACGTTAATTGCCACACAATTTCTATGAGTAATAATAATTGTATTATAAAGCTAAACATCTATGTGTAAAATTGTTTGACTAAATAATATGGCAAATCACACTGAATATCTATTTAGTTTCTATTTTATTATTAGCATCACTGAATTGTAATCAATTCCACAAAATCGCACAAAACGAAATATGTGCAAAATTCACTTTTGCAGTTAGATATGCGAAAAAAATGGCCCAACAATTACCAAAATAAAAATTTGGAGTACACTTGTTTAACATATACGTGCATTTGTCTTTTTCCCCCAATGGTTCAACACCAGTTTAATAAAATAAAATATACATTATCATTACTTCTTAAAATTAGAATTATTATTTTGGCATCCAAAAAATAACAAAATGTTTTATAAAAATGAAAACATAAGTTGTAAAAAAAAAGTTGTTTCTTGGTTGTCTATCAATTTATACATTTGATATGCGTGACTTCAATTATTCGACAATGTGCTCTAATAAACTGTTTCACTCTTGAACGTCATCTAACGTTTACCACCTTTATAGCGCTTCATTACTTCTGAATTTACCCAATCACCACATGTTGATATGGATTATCTAACACCTTTGTCTCATTTGATTATGTTGTCCCTGAGGAATTTACTATTTGTTAATGTGATTTGTCCGTTATAAAAAAAGTCCTGTTAGTTGCAATCAGAAAAAGCTTGCTGCGTTTTAATTGTTCATTTCTGGCAACATTTTTGAATTATGTTTTTCGCGTTTATCTGTTCTTTGATTGATGGTGTTGTTGGGACTAGCTTGTTTCCAACAACTGACTATAGACTCCAGATATATGACTGTCTAATTTGGCGTAATTGCTACATTACCATAACAGTGCTTATCTGAAAACTTAACAACTAAAAGAAACAAATAAATGTTTTTAACAAAAGACTTTTTTGATCAGCATCTTCTATTTGACATTGGCAGAAAGTTAATTAAAAACTGCATGTTCAATAACAGAACTTAAATACCAATGTATTCTTTATAAATTTGTAATTTAGGTATTTTATACGACTGTATATTTAACTATTCTTATTTTATGTTCTGACCACGGGTTGGTAATATATACTGTTTATTGCGTACTTAGCATGATTTGCCCATCAAGCGCCCAGACTCGTGTTTAAAGTTATTTACACTTGTGTGTTTTGTGATTTTTTCTGGGCTTAGTGTGGGGTTTAATCCTAACCCGTTACTTTGTGTAGCTCATTTAAAAAGAAATTGGTTATTCGTCAGGTCTGGGCGTTACCTCATTCGACGAATGTCTGTTGATCGTAGGCTGTTTGGGAACTGCAGTCCGGAAGCTCGGATATGCACAATATGAATTGGTAAATCTTTTTTATATGTATAACTATCATGACTGGATGACCTCAAAGTCAAATGAAGACGATTGATGTGTTTGAGACTGAAACACATTTGCTGATCTCAATTAACCGACGTTTTAGTTTCCAATGTTTAAACAATGTACACAAGACAGGCGTCTGCCAATGTTCGTTGCTATATATCGCAAAGTGCCACTAGTAGGGTACAATGTTACCGTTCTTCTGTTGTGTCTGATTATGCGGAAATATTCATAAGTCAGTCACGTATACGACTTCGTGTCGACACTGTGTATTTTTTAAATTGGGTTTTCTTTCGTAGATGCCAAACGTGTTAGTGCTATACTTTTATTGGGCTATGGTTCGTTTTTGGACCTTGGACTTGCATGTATGAACAGTGCTGTGATTGACATTCGTAAGACGATTTGTTATCTTCTATTTACTGATGTCAACACAAACGCACACAAAGATGTAGTTGTTTAATATTATTTACAATCTGATAACATCGAAGTATTAACCAAAGCATGATTTAACATAATATCCACACAAAATAAACACTATCCCCAGAGAATATATCGTGGTGCCATTTGGATATTGGTTTCTTGAAAAAATGAGCTGGGCTCGAACTTTCATGTGATAATGTTATGGTACAGAACAACGTTCATGTACGTGCAAGGTATCATTTGACTTTTGATTTAGTATTTCAAACGAGCACGACATTTGGTCTCATCTATAATGTAATTTATATTTTTTGTATGAGAGGCTATAAAGCCGCAGTTTCCCCTTTTAAAATTGGAGGTGTTTTGAGATATTGTATTAAAGTGTATAAATGTAAGTATGATTTTCTTTAATCTTCAAACAGCATTATTAAGTAAGACAAACATATACCTTATCATTTTCTGAAATGTCAACATACTCTTTGCTATCTGTATATTCGATCTTACAATGAATATGATGCCAACGCGTCATTATAACGCTAACGATTATACAACCGCGCGGCAAAGAGCCAATTTGAAAGATTTAAAAGACACAATTAAAATTATTCAACTCATGATCCGTATACATGATTTATAGGAGACACATGTTCACATCAATTCTTGAAATATGACTGAGAACACACTTTGTAGAAGGAAAGTACACGTTTTCTGTTCAGTGGTGAGAATAATATTTTGCAAATATATGTTTTAAGTAAGTCACGGACAAACAGTAAGTTATTATAATTTACAAGTTATGTTTGCCATCAAACGTTGTTATCATTTTTATGTTTAGGAATGATGCATGAAGTCTTAAAATCACATGGTCATTCATATGCAATTTATATGATACCATCGACACATCTGCTTTGTTAGAATGTTACAGACAATACTTACATAAAATAAGGTGGTATACATGTTTTAATTTTATGTTTCATGGTGCACAAGTTACAAAATATGTGTTTTTTTTTTTAATTAAATTTAAGGATCCTTACAAAGTTGTGGATCATGTCTTATTAACGTTTTAAGATGCAAAACACATTTAAATGTCAAGGTGAATTTAATTTCTGAGATAGAAACGGTACTCTAATTTAATACTTAAATAACATGTCTAGTATTGATTGTGATTCGTGCGCACTGATTTAACAAGACGTAGCTGTTTTTTCGTTATCTTATTACGACATGTAATTCCCAAGTAATGGATCTAGCCTGATTTCTAGACAATATAATTTGCTCAGTTGGACCCTGCGCACTTAGGAAAGAATCGTGTCATGTAATAATTTTACGTGAACTCATTTCATGTTACAGGAACAACAGCACTCAAAGTGGTACAGCTTTTGTTTTATAAGCTGGATTTATTATTTATAATGTAAAAGGCATTGTCTCAGATTTTCTGAAAAAAAAACAAGTGATTTCCGAAAGGCTTAACGTCTTCAGTGCTAAATACAACGTTTTGATTTTACATAGTTTTTACATATTAATTATCAGATTCACTGTCAACGTGTATCCAGAAAAAAAGTCATCTCGTGCAAAAGGCACGTGAGATTTGTTATGTTTTTTTTTATTTGGAATCAATGATCCATCTCATTAACATATACTTGAAAAATGTTATTACGTCGAGGTTTTTGTTATTCAAGCATCGTTACAATTTAATTTTTAACATGTAAAGCCATACTACTATTTTTTTTAATTATGTGTTTTCATTGATGTTGAAAATCGCTATCAGAATTTTTCAATCGCTCTAAACCTTCTATGAAATCTTCATTAGTTTAAGTATTAAACACGTCAACACATTTAATATTACTTAGTATATTAGATGAAATCAATTCAGTTTAGATGTCCTTTAAAAAAATAATATAATTGTTTTGAAAGCAGTAAGTCGCCGCATTGATTTTCAACAAAGTTTAAAGGAATCCGCATACAATATCACAATGCGTGTCATTGTCAAATTTGCAAGGACTTTTTGCAATGATTACTCGAACAAATACAATGATCTATTATATTCAGGAAATAAAATGGAAATTCACTCATTTGTCGAGAACTAGTTCACGGCCTGTGAATAATCAGTTTATAAACAAACTATAGAACTTTTGACATGGCGGACAAGCATAACATAACTTTTCACTTGTAACATCTGTTTATTTTTTGTAGTATAAATGCCAAACGATTCGCGGCTATTAAAACAATCTTCATTGCTTGAGTTCATTGCTATGTAACTAATCAGTTTGATAAAAGAACAATTGAGCGTATCCTAACATTTGTTAATATAATAACACACCGTAGTTCATCAGTGATGAACTATCTTAGCTAAATGACCATATTTAAGGCCCTATAAAGGTGACAAATCCAATTATTATGCATATAAACTGGTCTAATTTTAACCGGATTTCAGTAACTCTTGCATAAAAAGCTAATAACACAGCTTAGGTGCAACGTTGTCAAGAATTATGGAAGTTATACCCGTTTCATAATAGGCGGGAAATGTTTACAACTTTGCAACTAACGTGGTGTGTAGCCACAAAAGGTGACGTATGCTTAAAATAGCCGAAAGAAAATTCAATTTTAATTCTATTTTAAACAACTTTTAACCAGCAGAAAGTAACTTATTAGATCACTACAAACGTTTTAACCATTTAGAAGAAACCTACTTTGTGAGTGATACCGGAAAACGTTGAAAATCAACGATATATTTTTGGTGACCTGATTGTTTGTTTGAACTTTAGGACACTGTATTTTGAGCTCAAAACAAGTTGTATTGCTAATTGTTTTATGGTTATGTCCAATAGCATATATATAAATTGTTTTTGATAACCCCTATAAATAAAATATGACAAAAATATTAAAAAATCGGTTAATAATTACGGATCGTCACCTTTATAGGGCCTTTAAACAATGTTAAATCGAATCAAAGTATAATATTAATGTTTGTAGCTTAAAACTGTCTATATTCTGAAGTGGTCACTTGCTGATACTTCCTGTCACAAGTTGAACAGGCGATGGATAAACAAGAACGCAAAAAGTATCATACGCATCACACACTTAGTGAATTGAATGCTTTCTTAAATTCGTATGTCTGTGTTTCTGGTAGTAAAATTTAACTAATCGGAATACATAAAATCATCAGTTAGTGCTTCTATGTTCCTCTAGGAGAATCACAATATAAGCTGTAAATTATTTATTAAAAGCGTTGATAATTCTTAATGTTTCTTATGTTCTTAATGTTTCTTACTTAATTTACTTGTGGAAAACATGTATACAAAGTTACAATAAGTATTTTGCATTAATGACATAAACTGTATTTAGTCATAGAGCGTCTCTTTATTTTGTCAATTTGCTTTTTCTCTGATGCATAAAGATTTAATAGCAATTGACCATTGTGTATATGCCATAGGAATATTGTTGTATTTTTGAAAACGGTAATTATGAAGGCATTCTGAATAATTTTAATTCATAAAAATATAACCTTAAATAAATTAATTTTGTTACGAATTATGTAGTTCAGTGTTCAACGCTTGTCCCTTCAAACACACGAGATTTATATATTAGATACTTGCGTACACGCAGTTTGTAATCATGTAATTGGCTGAATCATATATTGAATCCCCATATATTAACTGGACAATTCAGTCGCGCTGCCGATGTGAACAATATGTATGATGTCCAACAAATTAATTAATTTATGTTACCAACGTCCATCTGTTCGTGTATTGTGTCATCTTCATGAATATTTATTTTATTTTTTGTATCGCCCAGGATGCATTGTCTAATTGCTAAGCGAGAGATGTAGGAATGGAGCACATAACATGTTGGCACATTTTCAAAATTTATCATTATTCACACCAAAATATTGTTTTATCATCCACAGAGCTTGTAATGCCGATCTCCAACACACAAATGTATAACTGACAGTGTGTGTCAGTTTCACTGTAGGTTCAAGTCAAAGCTCGTACGTGCCTCTATCCGTCAAAATGTATTCAAGTTTCCGTTGCGCTCGAATTAGAAACAGCGCAAGTGCTTGCTTCATTTACGAGAGGATCTATGTCAACCTGTGTTCAAATCTATGTTGTGATACTATACTACTGTTGTGCTCAAATCTAAGCCAATTTATTAAAACTAACCATGTGATTATTTTAGATTTAAAACTTAAGATTATTTCCGATGACTTTCATCAATATTTCCGTTCTCTTTCTTATAATGACTAAACGTCAACATATTTATATTCAATTCATGTGAACAAATCGCGCCGAGTAGTAATAATTAATTAAAATGTGCAAAAAGCCTAAATATATCTTTTAAGTAAGGATTTTACTTGTAGCGCCAGTGTTTGTTTTTGTTTAGAAAGTTACGTCTGCAAAGAATAATGTGAGATCTTCATGGCGCGGGAGTGCAGTGATTGCCATTTACAAAGCGAAATTGTCATTATTACCGGTCTGAAAACAGACGAAAATACAGAGACATGTTCTTCATTCTCTATATAGTGCAAAATAACAAACGCTCAGAAAAGTTTGAACCATTTGATCAATGCCCGCGCCTTTTCATATATGTGTGTTAGTCTCGGTCATGATTTATGCGCAATATATAAATGTGTGCATGTTCTGTTTACTAACCTTTATAGGCTATTCTTCCCAAGGCAGCTGTTTACATGTTCAACTGAAATAAAACATGGAACAGTGTGTTTTTAGTTTGAGGAAAACACAATATTTACTAATATGCCTTTCAAGAGTGTAATTTAAATATATTATTTTTTGGAAACACAATTTACAAATAAAGTATAGATAAACATAGTCATTTGGTTTTGTGAATGTCATACTTCTATAATATGTTTTCATTACCTATGACTCAGACAACAATTGGATACTATATATATATCGACCCGGTACAGAAAGGTAGAACATAATAATAGCGGACACAAGTCTTTCATCACGTTTTTATATAATTATTCGTTCTTACACAAATGGAAAATGCATAAGCGCCTTAAAATCGTCTGACAAAACTCTGAGAGTTACATAGATTTATAGCCAATTACAAAATGTAACGTCCCACGTTGAGTCAAATCGTTTTTTATAATGCCATTTTCGTTCTCAGACACATGATTTGTGTTATTTATCTGTGTCTGCTCATATCTAATGCCTATAAAATACTATTTACACGGGAGAACTATTAATAGTAAACCTTACAATGAAACAGAGCAAACATTCTCACAAAAGGAAAATTCAAGAATGATATACATATCCCATATTAAAATTGTCTTAGGTAATACGTAATGTATCCACTTTAATGATTTATTTGCAATACAGTTTGCTATTAAATTGTTGTTTAATAATACTGATTGACACACGACATACTTGAGGCTACTTGAAACACTACGGCGCTTCCTTTTTCGCATGGTTAGATTATACTTTTAAGTTTAAAGCACAATAGGTAACGAATCGCTTTTTTCTATTTCAGTACGTTTGAAACACTAACTTGCGCACACGGCCGATGTGTTGCTTAACTGGTAGTTAGTTAATCATAATTTTGTTCATTTATAAATATATGATGCATGTATTTAATTTTAAGTAATAAACATATTGTGCGCATTTTTTGTTATGGAGCCATTGGTTATGTTCGTCATTTTTTCATTATAAAATTTGTGTTGTTTGCTAGCATTTGTAATTATGTTTCGCTTTTTCGGTAATCCGAAATTTTCATATTTATTTATTTAATAATTATATAAAATCATATCATTTATATCTTATATGGTGTTCCAGTGTACAATTTAATGTACCTTATTGTGTGTTATTGTTTTTTTGTTGTTGTGGAAATTAATTAGTGTAATGAAATTGTGCCCCATTGCGTTTAAATGTTGATTTTCTTGAAATCAATGACAATTACACGCAATCTATTGGAAAACCGTTAACAAGTTACGATTGTAACATTTTGAACATACTTTGATTTAACCATTATATACTTGAACTCCATCAAACAAACTTATCAGAAAGCACGATGACATGTTTAAACTGCGATTCATTTCTTGGACTAGAACTTGACATACCATGAAATTACCGAACCATTTATTTCTGGATGCGGTGTATCATTGATCAGGATTCTGTGTTACGATTATCAAAAACAATATTTCCGTTTAAGTAGACTTCCAGTAAAGTGATATTGATTTCATGAAACCCCGATGTGAACTAGATGTATTAATTCATACAATTAGATATTTTCTTCCAGTCCTATTAGTCGAACGCCTTACTATCTCCTTTATCGTCGCCATAAATTAATTATCACACACTTTCAACTGCTGTTTGAGATACTGAAAATCATTCGCGTTTCGAGTGTGATTATCATGGCAGCACTTGTCTGTTTAAATCAGGGGCCATGCCAACCTGTGCTAAAATCTTATCCATGTGGTCATGTCAGGCCACGGTTGTGTTTACATGATATTCATATAGTCGCGGGAAAACCGTGATGGTGATCGATCTAATACTTAAAATTATTGCTGAGCATTTTAGCTTCCTTTTGCCATAATGACTGTAAATCATAAGAAATAAGGTTCTTATGGGGGGTTTTAAGGAACATCAATTTCTCTCACTCTTTTGGTTTCTATCGTACAGTTCTTTGCAACAGATAATATAGTTTATATTTCAATACGTTAGGGGCACTATTTTGCGTTAACAGCTGAATAGTTTTTATTATTGGTTATTTCTGTCTTACTCTATATTCCAATTAGTATATTTAAGATATACTTATGCAATTGTAAATAATGAACATTAAGCGTCCGTTATTATTTTGTCATCGCTATTTATTCGACATATTTCATTTTATTTGTTTTTGCATGCATTTATGTTTTGTTTTATACGAAACATCGTTATTTAAATTTACTCACATTCACGTCATTGGATGATGACGGATGTTCAGAACAATTCTGCATCCACTTTAAAATGTATAAGTAATCCAAAACGTAATTACAATCTGCCAAAAGCAGGCCTTTGTCAGAGTTGACTTGTAAGTTTCCTTTCCCGCGTGTTTATTTACGGGTGTGAAAAAAAATCTTTCATGACGTTAAAACGGAAATAGTCATAGAACATCATTTTTTAAGTAGAAATGCTCCGTCACTTTGTGTTAACTGAAACAGAAGTGGATCAGTTTCAGCAGCACAAACGTTGGGCTGTGTGCCATATTCACTCATGAAACGTGGATCACACAGAATCTTCATAATATTGCCAAACTGCTTTGCCTGTTGTGTTTATTTGTTTAACAACAGCTTAAATTCGTAGACTGTTTAATCAACAAGGCCGAAAAAGGCCGATTTTGCTCAATCCAGTTGGAAAATAGGTTGCATTCTACCACGACGATACAGACATATGTTGCAATTCAGTGCTGTATTTTCCCATTTTTGTTGGCTGATACCCGAACAGCGCACACATTAGCAGCAAATATGCGCAATTAATTATGTGAACTCATTTATCAATTTATAAAATAAATATAAAGCTCAATTTAAAGTATTTGTTATATCTGTGATAGTAGCTTCTTTTTTGCAATGTGTCATTTTCAAAACAAGCGTTTTAATTGAACCATGGTGATGTCAATTAGCTCTTGCAATTAGGCAATGCCATTTGCAAACAATCTTTTAAAAGAGTCTTGGAAAAGGTCGTTCGGCACTGCGATCGGATCATGAAAGAAGCCATTCGCTCGTGGGATGAATTCCATGTAATTTAATTGCCTATTTTGATATTGGTAAAAAGCAATTGCGGTTTTTACTTCTGGTGACGGTCGACGCATTTGGATCCCTAAATATCATTATGTTAATATCGATTGTCTCAAGCAATTCGAATTGTTAAAAACGACCAGATGGTGACCATGGGAAAAACATTTATCTTATTCAATCCTCATACTCTTGTCTTCATTGGTTAAGCAAGGTCACAGGGCGTTCGCATATTTGTCTTTGTTATGTCAGAAGGTGTTCATATTTTTAGTAAGTTTACTCAACTACTCTCATTTATAGTATATGATTATTTAATTTACATTTATTTTACTGGTCCTTCATTTCATCGTACGGGGTGGTAACAGAGAAGTGTTGCTTGTACAAATGATTACTGTATAAGTGGTAAAGTTAGCGAAGTGGAAATATTTGCGAATTTCGCGAACGCAATAAATTCTCTAAATTGTCTGCCAGCCAAAATCGCGCGGCCGCCATTGAGGTGGAAATTTACGATGACACTGGGTAAAGATAATTACTCTATACCATCGTGTAAGAAATGTAATCTTTACACTGGTGTAAAATAAAAACTACTTTGTTAGCGATTA
>VMBQ01002057.1:129394-149134 GCA_007657795.1 Dreissena rostriformis | reverse complement strand
TGTATATGCCCATTTTTAAATGTCATGTGCACAATAAAGACCGAATATCTTTAAGAAAAATCGTGCTTTGTCTAGCCACACAACGGTACGTTCATGTTACAGGTCTTTTGATGCTTCCCTCTATCCATCAAAACGTTGTATTTTCTTCCAATGCCAAGTGCGTCAAATACGTCACGATGAAGTGTTTTTGTATTACTCTCATTTGCGATCACTCAACAATTTATTTTTGCCTATGTTTGATTTATTTTTGCATATGTTTGATTATTTAAATAATTCACGGTCATTGTAAAGCACGTAGCTTTAGTCCCCGAACAATGACTAAAATATTAATTGTGTTTTCTCATAAATTACCGATATAATATGATAACACATTTTCGGACAGGATATAACACTTATTAAACTAATTTCAAATTATCAATCCTTTGTTTAGTCTGATAATGCTTCATTAACTAGAAAGTAAATTATGTATGAACCAAAATTTCACAATGTAAGCATTTAAGCAACTCTGTTCGAATGAAAAAAAAAACTGTAAATTGAATTGTACACACAAATATTTTTTCGTTTTTCTCTTTTTGTTTGACTACATAATAACGATAAAAGCTTATATTATAATAATGAGTTCGTATGTCATCTTTATTCTCCATTTCCACAACTGTAAATATTCAAACATGGCTATGGAGAAGAACCATATACGATATTTCGTTCTCGTCCCTTTTTGGAACAACGTGACTCAGTTGTAACTGTATATGCTATGCAAATGTATACCATGTGTGTTCGTGAAATAAAATATGTTTAAACTACACATGGCTATGCCTCTGGAATATGGGAGGGCAAGGGTTGTACAATTCATTATATTTCACGTGCTGAGTGTATATAAACAAGTCCTTTCGAAAAACCTCAGACCGTTTAAGACCTTTTAAGGTCGACGTCTGGAAAACGTTTGTCATGGGTTTGTTGCAAGTAAGTTTTTGTTCTATTACAATTTATTTACAAAGAGCAAATCTTATCATATAATGTAAATTTATACAGTAGAAATAACTTGTAAATAAAGCGTATATACAAACAAATTTCATCGACATGTCTAATTTAGAAACACAAACGTTATGTCACTCATTTGACATAATATTATATACATTATTTATAGAATCAACATTACTGCCAGAGTAAAGTTAAATCAGTTTAGAAAACGGGAAATATAAACAAAAGTAGAACGGAACTTTTTCTCCTGTTGAATAAAAAATAGGATATCAATTGTCATTGTTGACAATTGGATATTTTACAACGCTTTTCAATATTGGTTGTTTGGTTAACAATTAACTGTCCATGTCTGGAAATTAAGACAGTTTGTATCTTGCTCAACTGTAACAATTAGCCATATACATATTACAAAACACATATTTGCAAGAACGATCTGTATACATACTTATTATTTAAATCAAGTATTGCATTTATGAATTAAATGATAAATTATATTTATGTATTTAATTTGACATATAAAGATGCGAAGTTTGATTTCTGAGAAAAACCTATTACAAATGAACTTTCAGGCCGATGTGTGGAAATACTATATGATATCAAACGCCTTTAAATATAAAGTGCATTAATATGTTTTTTGTTCTCACATGTATTCACTCTCCGGTATTAAAACACCACATATTAACATAAATTTACACACGCAACTATCAAATAAAGCAAGACCTAGGCAGTAAGAAGTGTCAAAAACATTGTTTAATGTTTCGCTGTGAGATGTTCGAACATGTTTTAAACGAATAATTATGAGTTAATTTAAACACTGAGGAAACGTTTCGTTGAGGAAACACTTCAGTGCACACATTAACATACATTTAGATGAAAACACAACAGCGCAGTTGTAAGATTTACTTGCATCGTATTTGTATTTTGAATTTCATTGCCCAAATGGAACGATGTACCATTTACAGTTTTGTGGAACAGAAGTTTAAAAGATTCTAATAGTCTTGCAACAATGGACATAGAGAAAAATAATAGGCTAACACTTGTTCTATGATCTCACTATCTATGTTTGTATGGATCTATATCGTTGAAATTGTGATAATCTTAAATTTGACATGAATGGCAAAAGAGTAAACATAGCCGGGAGACGGTTTGTGGGTTTCAAAAGATATTCTTCAATAGACTTTACATTTTTATGAACAAAAAGTTAGAAAGTGACGTGATTCTCACTAGCTTGTTAATTGCATGTGTACATAAACCGTCTACAATTTATTCGATAGAAGATATTTCAGAATTCCGTGCATGTGATTGAAATAGGTAATAATTCTTCTATTGCTGTTATATAGAATAACATTGGGTTAAACCTAAGGATGGTCGCGAATATCCGGATATCCAAATACTGGTCAAGTATCCGGATAGTAAAAATAGGATCCGAATACTTGATTTAACGATATTACCCATATTGTTATGCACACTGTGTTCTCTATCGTATATTAACACGTTAATCTGTTAACCAGACATCGTTTACAGTCTGACATTTATCCGTTAATTGGTTGTTTGCTCAGCGGGTTCCCGTGACAGTACCCCATCATCTTGGTGATAATGGCCAGGTGGTATAATCGCCCGCTTGCGCTCCTTGATTTGTCGTATGGTCCTTTCTTCCTGATAATTGTCACTACCGGTACTTGGCTTCAATATACGGGTGAACCAGTGTCTTGCATTACTGTTGTAATGTTGTAAGCCTCCACAAACATCATTGTACGAAGTCAGTAGACAAAACAAGTTAAGATATCGGATTACAAATAGATAGGTCAATTCATCTAAGTGAATACAAATGAAATGACACTTAATGTAAAATATGTACATATAATGTATACATCGTATATTGCTAGGGATTGTTTCATTTGTACGACGATTTTTTAAACAAAATGGCTTATGTTGCGACGTTCATATTTGTCGTATAAATAAACTACAATGTTATAAAAACATCTCATAAATGCGTTACATTTGTTTATTATTGTTAACAGTTCTTAATAAAGTTAGCACAGTATTGTGATGTTGGTAGTGATGTTGGCAGTAGACTTGTGTAGTTAACCTGTGCAAGTATACGGATATCCGGATATATTCGGATACTGGATACGGTCATCCGGATACCAATTTCGAAATCCCATCCTCAGAAACTTAAAACACGTTGCATAGGTATATTAAAAATGGTGCACGCAACATGTCAGATAAACAAAAAACCTATCAGCGTTACAGGTTACACGTTGTCGTTCACGCGCTGTTAGAGGGTTGTTCTGATTGGTCAATGTCATAATGCACCTGTTAATTCATGGTACTGATTGGTAAGATACACTGCTTCCATATTATTATTTTTAGGACTCATATTCACAAACACATTCACAGAATTTCTAATGCCGTAATACATCGGGAATGTATTATTTTGAATAAATAATATTATTACATTAAAGAAAAAATAACGTTTGCGTACCGACAATCAATTATTTAAACTGTTTTTGTAATTATTAATCGTCAAGAATGCGAAATGTCTAACACTGTTTCCATAGTATGTTGGAATATACAAAACAATCAAATGCTATAGAAAAGTATACGCTATGCTGTTTATTGGAATCTTTTTTTGCGAATTTCATACACGTATATGTATAAATGCGATTTGTGTTGCATTTGAAAGAAAATCGATTGTGCTACTTCATAAAACAGATAAGATTTAAATAGACACACATCTCAAAATTAAAGCTAAGGATGAAACGTATATTAAATAAGTCAAAAAATTTATTTAGAAAGCAATTCAAATATGTTTTTCAAAAGATTCGATGTTTACGCATTAGAGGCCATATTTCTGAGGCATCTCGTTCTATCCTCAAATAAACGATTAACAAAGTCACATCCCAGTAGCATAGCAAATACTTGGTAAAATTCGGATGTTCGCCGGACACACATTTGCTTTTAAATTTGTATCTCATATGTATTTATATATTTTCAGAAAATCGCGGTGGTCGTGTGTGTATTGGTTATGACACATGCTAACCCGTTCGGAAATGTCTTGCCTCCAGAGCTCGCCGACTGTGTACACAGACTTACACCTTTAGCAAACGCCACCGTGCACATGGCTTCGGTACCCGTTCTGGACATCAAACAACGGGAAAATGCTGGCGTAGAGATAGCGATCGACTACGCTGGTACCGAAGTGCCCAGACTGGAGACGCCAGAGGATGTGCACCTGTATTGTACCCAGCAGTTCGTGTGGAAAGCGGACATGGTGCGCTGGGAGGACTACAACATCACACAGAAGGACAAAGACTATATCAATGGCCTTCTTGCATCAGTAAACTTAACCGTTTCTGACAGCCTTTATTATTTGTTAAATATGATAAAAAGTTTAGTTGCATTCTTGAAAGCTTGAGTGATACTCGTTTAATTATTAAATTTAACCTTTGTATAATTTCACCACTCCGAACTCTCGATAGAATATAATTTTCAGATGAATCAAAGCAGTTTGTGTGATAAACTACAGATGTTTAAACGTGCTTGTTATTAAGCTGAGTTTATTTATGTATTTTTTTAAATAAATGTTCATTTCCTTCAATAAGCGTCTTAATTGTAAATTGGAATATGATTACAAGATACTACTAATTAAAAAGCGGTCTATTATAATTAAAACCGATATATTTCTCTGGTGCCGACACAGTTTTTTTGGAGTGTGTTGTTTTGTTTCTTTATCAATACACTTTTCTTTAAACATGTTTATGTCGTGGACATTTAATTAATAACTTATTGCAGTTATCAGAAACGTGTCAATTTGAAATTATGCATGTATGTATTCTCATTTTCCAACTGCCATTTAAATATGTTTTGGTAAGATCATGTATTTAAATATTTAGTTTCAAATTTGCCTATGTATCGTTGAATTAGATGATGAAACCAACAGGGACAAAGCACTCAAGAAGCAAGCGCCAGGCCGGTGGTCCACGTGGTCTGTTCCCGCCGACAGGTTTCCGCATCCGACGTGAAATAAGACGGCTACCCGACGGAGAAAGAAGAGCATTTTTCAGAGTAGTGCGCATGTTGAAAATGGTATGGATATAAATGGATGTAAGCCTATAGTAAATTACCACTGGCCATCAAACTTACTGATGAGCAAATAAGATACCGTTTATCGCCGCCATTTTGTCCGAAAAAACAAAGAGTGTGGTAGTAGTGGAATGAGCGTTATATGTAAGAATAAAAGGTGGGTGAAGCCACTGATATATATTATTTTGCGACTTGTTAATTAATTCATCGCAGCCATCCTGATTCATGGGAATATCCACGTTAATTCTTTCTCGGGAGACATAAAAATGATATATTGCAAACGAAAACTATGTAGGGAAATTATCTCAATAACACTTTGACTTTCGTTACAATCGCGCTGATGGCAATATGTTAAACCTTATGTAACGCGCGATATATTGCTCGTTCAAATAGTTCATTAAGTAATGATCATGATTTCTATGAAGAACAACAATGACCTCCTTCATTTGTGCATAAAACGATAATATTGCTACTTGTATGTTTTCGTGATATTTCAGAATGGAGAATATGACAGTTTCGCCATACTTCATATGGGCATTGTGCTAAGATCCGCCCACGGGGGTGCCAACTTTCTTGGGTGGCATAGAGTCTACCTAGCCATGTACGAAACACTAAAAGTGTATATACGTTATAAATTTATGAAATGATACTTTGTTAAGTCTGTTACGTTTCTGTCAAAAATGAGTCGCCTATACATTTGGAACAAATTTGTTACAGGTTCGAGGAAGCAATACGACGAATTGATAGAGGACTTTCACTGCCGTACTGGGACTCAACGCTTGACTTCAACATGGGAATTCCGGGGAACTCAATTTTGTTCTCATCGGCGTTCTTTGGCAACGGTGATAATGTGGTTACCACGGGACCCTTCAGTAACTGGGCAACACCTACAGGTCTCCTGTCAAGAAATGTAAATGGACGTGGTATACTGTTTTCAGAAGAGGCTATCCGAAGGGTAATGGCGAATTGTATGACTAGGGAAATCGTCCCTCCTACTGCCCCCACTGCGTCAGACCTTGATTTAATCCATGGTGGTCCTCACAATTGGGTCGGTGGACAGCTTCGCATTCTTAGAACAGCCGCCTACGATCCAATATTTTTCCTCCACCACGCATTTATAGACTATATTTGGGAAGTGTTTCGCAATCAACAATTCTATAAATGTGGAGTTAACCCGAACACTGACTATCCAGACATACCTGGCCTACACGCAGCACTCAGACCAATGGACAGATTACAAGGTTACCTAAATATCGATGGTTATCGAGACTACTGGACGCGATTTTGGTATAGATACGAACAGTCTCCCAGGTGCCCGTTTTGCGGCTCTCCATATTTAAGATGCGATCCGGCCCTTGGCGTGTGCGTGTCACGTGAACGTTTGCTTGCGGACGATGAAAGAGCTTCAGCTGGTTATGGTGGAATGGCTTATGCAGCATCCCCACGAGCAGCTCGAGCAAGAGCTCGGGTCGCAATGGTCGAAGTCGGTGAACCGTTCCCGTCGCCTCCCGCTGATCCTAGGACGCAGATGGGTCAAGCAATCATGGCCCGCATGGGAGCTTTAAGACGTAAGAAGAGGGCCATACCGCAGCAAAATATGGCGCCTTTACCATTTGTTGGTGATAATTCAACTCAGCGAAATATCCTGCTACCACTTGCAATTGGAGAACAGTTTCTTGCCCCAGAATCCGATGGTCGAACATCAGACGCGTTTGGCAGGAACATTGCCAGCGATGTGTTTACAGGGCAAAACATCGATAAGGCAACACAAGACGTTTACTCAGGACATGCATTTCCAGTCGCAGAACCGATGTCACTGCTCCCCGTACCGGTGTCGGACACACTAGATTCATATCTGGAATACCCTAGCTCTTACACTTCCAACTCATCGGCTTCTGACTGGCTTTTTGTTCCTGTTCAAGTGACATACAACACTGTTGGTGCCGACAACTCTGCCCAGACGCCGAGTATGAAATGTCTACCATCGAATGCAATATCGACTCATATTAAAGTGTCCGCACAAGGCCTAAATTATCTGGGGGAATACACCGACTACATGGTTGTGGACAACAGCAAAGCTCTTCCTTCCGCTCACGCTATCATCGCCATACGGGCTCCAGTGGTTGGACCGTCTATTTCCATGGTAACTGCAAGTCACGGATGCGGGCTTATGTGCAAACCAATGTGCATCAACACCGAGACCGGCACGTTGCAGTACCAACCATGCACAGGAATACTGTGGATCAAACCAGAAGACGCAACTGCCTACGTACGATCCCACGACGAGGCTGTGGCAAGCCTTGCAAAAGGTGGGACCAAATTCCCAATAATGTTCCAGTGTCACAAGGAAAATCAGGCTCCTTGGCAGAAGCTCTGAACAACTTCAATGGTGTGCTTTTCCTTTTTCGAATTCGTCATTCAAATCATAAATAAAAAAGTCCGCTATTCTCCTGTTTGAAACCAGAAGTCAAACACAATAACATGACCATACATCATTTTGAATGAGTGTTCTACCTTTGGTGTTTGTATTTGTAATTTATGTGGATTCTAATATTGAAATAAAGGAAAGTTGTCTTAGTTATTTCCTCTTGTCCTGAACATACACTATTTTCAGATGACTTTACGAAAACAACAATATTAAAAAAAAAACTCTTGTTATATTTAATAGACACATAAAAGAAGGCAAATTATTTGAACGACTGCATTTTGATGCATTAACAACTATTTTATAACAATCAATATGTTTTTTTTACTGGTAAATGTCATAGTCTAATTGACATGTACACCAATAAATATACATATCTTGTGAGTCTTGCAATTTTCAAAGTGGTTAGTTTATTGCGTTATTAGTTAGTCAGTCGATATAGGTTGGCAGCACGTACCTACATCTCGCGAGTACTAATAAAAGGGCAACGAAATGGTTTTGTTGATTTTAATTAATAATTTAAATTATTTTATATTTAAAGTTGGTGTTCTTTTATAAAAGTAGTGGATACAACAAATTTCGCCGATATTATATTATTTACCAATTCTTAAGGCCCTAATTCCGCTAATTCAAAATTCAATTACACGCACGCATTTATGTGATTATTTCATAATCATCATTATGTAACTCATAGTAAAGACTGTTCTAGGCACATATAATAAAATATAAAATTCATGTTTTAGAACTATCTTTGAATATTCATCCATAATCCGGGACTATCTACAGAATATAAATACATGTAGTAGATGGTCTTCTTAAACCTCTCTTTTTTACAAATGAATCGGAATGGTTGCTCTTTATGAACGACGGAAAGAGCAAGAAAGTTGCGTTAGTGAATAATTAGTATATATTATCACAACACAGGTTCCTTTCCGAATAACTTAACGACTTTGTTTTAGCAGTACAAGTAAAAAGTAATTACTTGCTGACCAAAAGTGGCGCATACACAACAGTTACTAAGTAAAAGACTGGTAATCTATTCTCGATTCCACTGATATTCGCGTTGATATTCGTTCTTTATCTACGTTATCTGGCTTCACAAAATAATGCAGTAAATGACCAATCATATACTATTTTCTAAATTCTATTTTCGACCCAATTCAGTGATTTAAATTCTTATTTGAACTATTATCACTAAAAATCCCTAAATGAACGTGTAAATGTTCCATCAAAGTAGCGGATTATCGCTTTCAAATGCCAGCTTTACTCATAACAACGGTACGAACATGTACTGTTTACTAAAGAACCAGTAACACAACACGGCGATGTTACACAGTATGGCTTCTACACAACTACCAGAGCTCCGAGTTATCGCCTCAAAAATAGTGTAAACATAAAAGAATAATATATTGGTATTCTATTATGCTTACAGCGTCATAGATAGGGGTAAATGTTTAGTTGATGATCGTCATTATGCGATAATCGCTTGAAGAAGCTAATTATATGGATTTTACAAAACCATCTAAACGTACCTCCAGCGTTTAAGGCGTAATTACGGCCTTCAAGGAGCTGTACCAGTCTACACACGACATGCTCATGGCGCTTTAGGCATTGAAAACGTCAAGTATTGGATATTGGAAGACCCGGAAAGGTCAGACATGACATCGTGTATAAATATAGATCTAATATAAATTTACATCTGGAGTTTGCAAAATCTAGCCTTTAAAAGTCGGTTTCGTATAAAATCCAAATACGTTTTTGAATATAACTGGATGACATATTGAATGCGATGAAAACTAAACATTTATGATCATTGGTTGCAATGTAAAGAATACCTTTTTCACACTGAGCAGTAACAGTGTTCACAATTATATTAGGAACCTAAACAAATACAAAATTTGTAAACTGTACTGAGTGTACATAGAATGTTATGTATTCGAACGTGTGTTAAGAAACAACAATACATGTATACATAATATTCCCTTAACAAACTTTATCATGGTTAATATGTGAACTTATAGATGCAGATTAAAACACACACACACACACTATATACATCTATGCCATTATTACCACATATTCATGTACATCAATCAAAATATATTTATAAATCTGCTGATTCAAAATTGTTTCTTAAGTCTGCAATAAAGCACTTCAAAAGGTTAAAAAAGGCCAATCACAACACAACAACAACACAATATATTGTCTGTATTATTACCCATACAAAGTCCAAACTGACAGCAAGAAGTAAACTTGGTAAGCTCAGGTTGCACCAGGATCTGCAAAATTTATTTGTGAAGATATGCAAGTATACAAATAAAAAAGCTGATTTTTTTGCAACTTTCTACAAACATATCAATTAAACATAATGCAGTGTTGACCACATATAACCTTTGCCTGCATGGTTGTTTCTCGTATTAAACTTAATCTTTTTGAAAATAACCACAATCATAATCAAAAGATATATGAAAATAAGATTATTTTTTTGACATAATTTACTCGGAACCCTCCAGATATGCACAGTGAACAATGCATAGTCAATGTTTTAAATTAAAACAATAATATAAAGTATCATGCTTATTAATTACTTGATCATACATGCATTAATTGCTAGCACCATAGTGTTGAAAACAAGGGTGAACGAAGCTGGTTACACGGTTGACTCTCCTCTGCCATGGCTGCTTCATCAAGAGCGTAAAATATTGTCCATCCTGGTACAAAAAAACATTCTTCTTAAAATATAAATATCTTTTTTTTTCATCGAAACATCCTCATACCTTTGAATGTGTTTTTTTAATTACAGAAAAATATAGTTTAAGTATAAATACTAAAAATATATCAGGTAAACAATACAGGGTTGTCAGTCATATCATACCTGCTAAAAATGAACACACCTTTTGGGGTTTGTACTCATTTTGCCCAATCTGTATTTTATGACGCGGATCTGATTGGACACATAACCCTATCTCCTGGAAGTTCTTCATTGAAACAACTAGGTACTGCTCCTGAAAAAGTTATTGCAACTATATATATGTGGTTTTGTTTTAGTTAAAAAAAATATATGACAAAGAAAGAAATGCCTGCACAAGTATTGAATCTCGTTACAATCTTAGCAATATTCCAATATGCCAAAAAAACACATAAGCAGACAACATTTAAATTGTGTTAAACTGGAAACGCCTCATGTCTGACAAACAAATGATCGAAGTTTGCAGTTTAAACTAGATAACCACATAGCTGTTAAGTTGGTTGTGTATTTCTATAGCGACTTTTTAAACTGTGTCTTTCTATTTTCTATATTGCTATATTTGTTGAAATGAATCTTTGATCATCACTGAAATTCATTGCCAAAATGGAGCGATGCACTATTGTCACATGTTTTCTAGAAAAAATATAATACATACTAGACTTAAACCTTTTCTATGATCAACCTATATATGAATATATTATTGAACATGTGATGACAATGCAATTTATTTCAAAATCTTAATTTTGACATTAATGGCGATAGAGCAAACATATCCAGGCGACAGTTTGTGGGTTTTAAAATATATGCTTGAATATGCTTTACCTTATTTTCAAAAAGTTTGAAAGTTACGTCAGTCACACAAGATTGTTAATTGCTTAGCTGTATATAAAATGTATACCATTTCTGTGATAGAAGATATTTAAGAATGCCGTGCATAAAATGGGTCATTATGTTTCTATTGCCGTTATATAGACTAACCTTGGGGTTGAACACGTTGATTGGTGCATCCAAAATGTTTCACGCAACATGAACGTATATCAGATTTAAAAGACCGCTAGTGTGCACGCGCTGTTAGTTGGTTGTTCTGATGGCTCAATGCCATAATACACCTATTGTAAGTTGATTGTACTTATTGGTTAGGCACACCACACCGCCTTCATATTGTTGTATTTAGCAACAAGAACAATTACTAATACCGAATTTGGTTGGGAATCGATAATATTGAATTACTTATGCCGAATTAGACTGGGAATCGATAATATTGAACACATCAAGTTATTATATAATACATTACGCTTGCTTAAAGACAATCATTTATTAACATTGCTTATGCAATTAAAAAATCATAAAGAATTTGAAACGTTAAAAAAATCCCTATTATATTCGACTATACTAAACCACTAATGTTACATATTAATGTTTTTTAAATCTTTCTTGCAAGTTAAAATATGAATTTAATACATGGATATGCATATTTTATAATTGCATTTTGTTTGGTATTTGAAAGAAAAATGAAACGTATATTAACAAAGTCCAAAAGTAAATTGAGAAAAGCAATGAAAAAATATATATTCAAATGATGTATTTTGTACGTATTAGTGGTCATATTACGGCGGCATAGCGTATACTCGGGAAATAAAAAAAAACACACATTTGCTTTTAAAATTGTATCTCATAATTATTGATATATTTTCAGAAAATAACGGTGGTCCTGTGTGTATCGTTTATTACACATGCTGACCCGTTCGGAAATGTCTTGCCACCAGAGCTTGCCGACTGTGTAAACAGACTAACACCTTTAGCAAACGCTACTGGTCCCTTTGCTTCTGTACCCGCTCTGGACATCAAACAACGTGAAAATGCTGGCGTAGAGATAGCGATCGACTACGCTGGCATCGAAGTGCCCAGACTGGAGACGCCAGAGGATGTGCACCTGTATTGTCTCCAGCAGTTCGTGTGGAAAGCGGACATGGTACGCTGGGAGGACTACAACATCACGAAGAAGGACATAGACTTTATTAATGGCCTTCTTGGATCCGTAAGCTTAACCGTTTCTGACAGCCTTTATTTTTAAAGAATATGATTAAACGTTTAGAAACATACTTGAAAACTTTAGTAAAACTCGTTTTCTTATTAGTTCAAAACTATTTAGTTTGGCTCGATTGCAGCGAAAGCCGATGGCTTGTATAAACGCGATCGAGTCCGTGTCCTGTCTGGGAAGAAGCAGTACTTGGTGTCATTGGGGGAGATATAAAGAACGCTCCCACAGTGGGGATCGAACCCATGGTCTCCCGATTGCTAGGCAGACACCATATCCACTACGCCATGGCAACCTTTGTATAAATTAACTATTCTGAAATCTATCTCAATTAAATAAAATTGTCAAATGAATCAAAGCAGTGTGTGTGTGATACACTACAGATGTTCAAACGTGCTTGTTATTAAACTGAGTTAGTTTTTGTATTTTTATAAATGATTATTTCCCTTCAATAAGCGTCGTCATTTTCAAATGAATATGATTGCAAGATACTTCTAATTAAAAAGCGGTTTATTATAATTACAACCGATGTAATTCTCTGGTGCCGACAAGTATAAAAAAAAGTTGTGTTGGACTTTGCTGTTGTTGTTTTTTATCAATAGACTTTTCTTTAAAAATGTTTATGTCGTGAACATTTAATTAATAACTCATGGCAGGGACCAGAAATGTGTAATATGGCAATAATGCATGCATGCAACCTCTTTTTTCTAACTGCCATTTAAATATATTTTGGTAAGATAATCTATTTAAATATTGATTTTAACGTTCCTATTTATTGTTGAATTAGATAATGAAACAAACAGGGCCATATCACTCAAGAAGCAAGCGCCAGGCCGATGGTCCAGGCGGTCCGCCGACAGGTTTCCGCATCCGACGGGAATATAGACGGATATCCGACGGAGCAAGAAATGCATTTCACAGAGTACTGAACATCATGAAAAGACAGCCGGTATGGATATAAATGGATGTACCCCTATAGTAAATTACCACTCGCCAACCAACTAACTGATCAGCAAATAAGATACCGTTTATCGCCGCCATTTGTCCGAAAAAAATGCTAAGAGTGTGGTAGCAGTGGAATTAGCGTTAAATGTAAGAAATCTAAGTTTGCGGAGAGAATGATTATAGGGCGACTTGTAAATTAATGCATCGAATCCATCCTGAATTATGGGAATAACCATTTCAATTAATCATCGAGAGACACAAAAATCATATATATTGCAAACGACAACTGTGTACTTGTTCTACAAGGAAAATTATCTCAATAGTCTTCGGCTTTCGTTACAATCGCGCCGTTGCCAATATGTTTAACCTTATGCAACGCGCGATATATTGTTCGTTTAAACTGATCATCAAGTATTGATGGTGATTTGTATGAAGAAACGCGTTGACCTTCTTAATGTTTTGTTTCATACACGATCATATTTCTACTTGTATGTTTCATGATATTTTAGCCTAGAGTGTATAACACGTTTGCCAGACTTCATCGGGGCATTGTGGAAGATTCCGCCCACCAGGGTCCTAACTTTTTTGGATGGCATAGAGTCTACCTAGCCCTGTACGGAACATACAAAGTTAATATTCGTTATGAAATATCTAAAATGAAACTGTATTTAGTGTTTGACGTCTCTGGAAAAAAAGAGTCGTCTAAGCATTTAGAATTTTTTTGTTACAGGTTCGAGGAAGCAATGCGAAGAATTGACAGGCATGTTTCACTCCCATACTGGGACTCAACGCTTGACTTCGACATGGACAATCCGGTAAACTCAATTTTGTTTTCACCGGCGTTCGCTGGAAACGGTGACGGAATGGTAACCACGGGACCCTTCGCCTACTGGCGAACACCTATTGGTTACCTGAGAAGAAATATAGGTGGCGAAAGTCGGCTGCTTTCAAAAGAGGTTATCCGACGCATCATGACCCGATGTCGGACTTTCCAAATTATGGAGCCTCCTCCCTTCAATGAGTTCAGCCTTGAACTTGCCCACGGTGGTCCTCACATGTGGGTCGGTGGACAGTTCTCTGGTCTGGCTACAGCCGCTTACGAGCCATTATTTTTCCTCCACCACGCATTTATAGACTATATTTGGGAAATGTTCCGCATTCACCAATTCTTTGACTGCGGAGTTGACCCGACCACTGACTACCCAGACGCACCTGGTCTACATGCCGCACTCAGACCTATGGACGGATTACCAGGATACGTCAATATCGATGGTTATCAAAGATACTGGACGTTCTCCTGGTATAGATACGAACGTGCTCCCATTTGCCCTTGCGCCTCTCCATATTTAACATGCCGCGGTGGCGTGTGCGTGTCACGTGAACGTATGCATGCGTTCGATGAAGGATCGCCAGGTGCTTTTGGTGCAATGTCTTACTCTGCTGCTGGAACGGCAGCATCCCCCAGAGCAGCTCGAGCAAGAGCTGAGGTCGCAACGCTCCCCGTCGGTCGACTATTCAAGGCGCCTCCCCTGAACCAAGGACTCAGGTGGCTCAGGCAAGCATGGGAGCTTTTAGACGTAAGAGGGCCGTACCGCAGCAAGATAGGGCGTCTATCCCATCTGTTGGTGATATTTCAAATCTGAGAAATATCGTGCAACCACTTGCAAAAGGAGAACAGTTTCTTGCTCCAGAATACGATGGTCGAACATCAGACGCTTTGGGCAGGAACATTTCCAGCGGTGTGTTTAATGGGCAAAATATCGATAAGGCTACGCAAGATGTGTACTCAGGACATGCATTTCCGGTAACGCAACCGATGTCACTGCTCCCCGTACCGGTGTCGGACACATAGATTCATATATGGCATACCCTAGCTCTTACACTGCCAACTCATCGGCTTCTGACTGGCTCTTTGTTCCTGTGCAAGTGACATACAACACTGTTGGTTTCGACAACTCTGCCCAGACGCCGAGTATGAAATGTCTGCTATCGGATGCAATTTCGACCCATATTAAAGTGTCCGCACAAGGCCTAAATTATCTGGGAGAATACACCGACTACGCCGTTGTGGACAACAGCAATGCTCTTCCTTCCGCCCACGCTATCATCGCCATACGGGCTCCAGTGGTCGGACCGTCTATTTCCATGGTAACTGCAAGTCACGGATGCGGGCTTATGTGCAAACCAATATGCATCAACACCGAGACCGGCACGTTGCAGTACCAACCATGCACAGGCATACTGTGGATCAAACCAGAAGACGCAACTGCCTACGTACGATCCCACGACGAGGCTGCGGCAAGCCTTGCAAAAGGTGGGACCAAATTCCCAATCATGTTCCAGTGTCACAAGGAAAGTCAGGCCCCTTGGCAGAGGCCCTAGACCACTTCAATTCTGTGCTTTGTCTTTTCTGAATTCAACATGAAAAATATAAGGATCAAACGTCCGTTATTCTCTAGTTTAAAACCAGAAGTAAAAAAATAACATAACCATCGAGAATCTTTAATATGATAGCTTCATTAGATGTTAGATTTGGGCGTTTGTATTTTGTAAAACGTGTGAATTCTAATAATGAATAAAAGGAAAATTGTCTTAGTTATTTGCTGTAGTCCTGAACATACACGATTTACAGATGACTGTACAAAAACAACAATATTATAACTTAAAAACTCCCATTATATATACCTGGTTAGTAACAACTAAAAGAAACCAAATTGTTTGAACGGCTGCATTTTAATGCATAAACAACTATTTGACAACAATCAATTAGTCATTTTACTTGTAAATGTCTTAGTCTAATTAACAAGTAAAACCATGAAATATACGTATGTTGTAAGCCTAACAAACAAAGTGGTTACTTTATTGCTATATTCGTTAGGCAGTCGATATAGTTGACAGCAAGTACATGTACCTACATCTCGCGAGTACTAATCAAAGGGCAATAAAGTGGCTTGTTGATTCTTATCATTTTATATTTAAAGTAGCTGTTTTTTTTTTTTTAAAGTTGTGGATCAAAACAATATTTTTTTCTCTTTACAGAGTTTCGCCGATATTTAATTATTTACCGTTTCCTAAAGCCCTAATTCCGCTTATTCAATATTCGATGAATGGCACGCATTCATATGAAATTTCACAATCATCTCGGTGTCACTCATAGAAAAGACGTTCTAGGCAGAAACATATGTAAAATATAACGCCTTCCAAAAAACTTGAGTATATGCGATTGTTTAAATATCAACTCAAGGCGAAACCCTGAATAAATATACGTTTCGTATTTGAGAACTATCTTAGAATATGCATCCATAGTCCGGGATCATATAAAAAAATATATAAAATTCATGTAGTAGATGATCTTCTTTAACTTCTCTTCTTACAAACGAATCGGATGGGTTGCTCTAAATGAAGAACGGAAATAGCAAAAAATTGCAATCCAAAAGTGCCGACTACACAACAGTTACTACGTAACAGACTGGCAATCTATTCGGTTCCACTGCTCTCTCGACGATTAAGTTTTGAATCATCTTGATGTTGATATTCGTCGTTTTTCTTTTTTATCTGGCTTCACAAAATAATTCACTAAATGAACAATCTTATATTTTCTACGTTTTATTTATCATTGGTTTTCGACCCAATTCAGTGATTTACATTCTAATTTTAACGTTGATCACTGAAAATCCCTAAATAAACGTGTAACTGTGCCGTCGAAGAAGTCGACTATTTCTTTAAAAAGTCCGGTTTACTTATAACAACGGCACGTGCTCTTTACTAAAGGGCCAGTAACACAGGACGGTGATGTAACAAAGTGTGACTTCTACAAAACTACCATAGCAACGAATGATCGTCTAAAAATAGTATAAACAATACAAATAATATTACATTAGTATTTCATTGCGCTCACATCGTCATAGTAAGAGGTAAATGTTTAGTTGCTGCTCATCATTATGCGATAATCGCTTGAAGAAGCTAATAATAGGGATTTTACAGAACCATCGAAAGCGTTTCAGTTGTTGTTACGGCCTGCAAGGAGCTGTTACAGTCTACACATGACATGCTCATGGCGCTTCCGGTATTGAAAACGTCAAGTATTAGATATTGAAAGACTTGGAAAGTTCAGACATGGCATCGTGTATAAATATGCTACAAATCTATAGTTTGTAAAATGTTGCCTTTAAAAGTCGCTTTCATATATAATCCAAATACGTATTTGAATATTACTGGATGAAAGACCATCAATTCGAAATTCATGTGTACTTTGCCACATACCAGTCAAGACCATCGAGCGGACACCAAACTGTTATTTATTCTTGAACAACCCTGGTAATTGAATTTATTTCAACTATATTATTCTACGTGCGTCATGTTTAAAATCAACATCAACAACAAAAGAACTAATTAATAATGGTTGCTTTATTTCCAATAGCTTTATACTTAATGTGCTTTTTCTTTCGTTAAATGTTTTATGTGCATATCTTTCGATGGGACGTAACAATATTGTTTTTGGTATTTACTCTCTCGTTTGAGCGTGACAAAACGTTGTAAACTCGAATATAATAACGCGTCAAAACGTTAATACAATACCGCAAAACATGAACCATCTGCACTATTGCACATACTAAATGTTGAAAATCGTCGTGACATAAGCCAAACCTAGAGATGTAATCTACTGGGCTTTTCCAGTAAAAATGTTCATTATATGTGGCTATGTTCTCCATGTTCACCAGTTGGAGACAATGAGCACAATATATTACGCCTTTTTCAAAACTAGGTAACCCCCACTGCGTAATCACGAGTGATGTCCGGTGTTCACTTCCGGTGACATATGATTGTTACGCGCATTTATACATATATTTACTAACAAACCAAATCTATATCAATAAATATTTAAGCAAGATGACAATGTGTAAAATGTCAAGTCTTTTAATGGATTAATGTTGTAGCAATACATTTATGTTCTTTTTTGTTTGTTGTTGAATATTATGTATAAAGATTTTATGATCTGCATTCACTGCCTTGCTTGAATAGGCTTCGCTTGTAATTAATTCAAAAATATAAAGAACTGAAATATTACATTTTGTCTTTGTATTAGCATGACTATAATTAAATTGTTCTGCAGTGCACTAATTGATGTGGAATCTGTATATCGTTTTGCTGCTATATATTTTAAATATCAAGTTAAGTACTATTAATGTATGAAGGCTGCCGAACAAAGAAAAATTCCTCTTTACATACTTGATGCATATCTTATAAATATTTTAATTATAATTTTGTTACGAGAGAGCGTTTTATTCTCAAAGCCACCAAATCACACGTTTTTGTCTTACAAAATACACAGTAAAAAGCAGTTTAATTATTGAAAATCTATTAGAAACATTCAAGTGCTCATCGCAAAAAAAAACACTGACTTGTATGTGTTCAGGAATATCAATTTTTGTTTACAATTATACGAAATTTAATTAATATTCTTCATTTAAAACTAAAAATCGCTTTTTGGATGCGTACACGTCTTGAAATATACGATGATCTGATAATTATAATTAATTATCTGTTGTAAAATTTCGTGACTTATATGAATAAAACAGCGGTACTTAACTTACCAGTTAGCTTTTTTTGTCATAGCCCTGATAACAGTCATACGTTTGACTTAATTTGGTTTGAAATTTGGTTGTTAATTTCATTTTAAAAATAAAACATATCAAATAAACCTGAGTTTAACATCTATAATAAAAGTGGTGCTATTGAAATTCACATTCAACGCGTTTTAAGAGATCACATCTCGCATACTTTAAGTGAAATTGATTTTGCACTGTGGGTAATGACGTTTTCGCAACAACGGGAAGTTATTTCCAATGAAGGCCTCCAAGGTTTGGTAAGGCTTAAAGTCAGCTAAAACCGCAGTTTTTTTAATTGATGAAATATATACCCCAAGTCACCTGACGACGTGTGGTCTTCGTCATCCATCTATCACTCATTAGTTTTATGTATTTAACTTAAAATAAAAGTCGCACAGAAACACTCGTTCATTAACACAGATCAACCATATTGTAATGTTTAAAAACAGAAACACTCGTTCATTAACATAGATCAACCATATTTTAATGTTTAAATACAGAAACACTCGTTCATTAACATAGATCAACCATATTGTAATGTTTAAATACATAACACTCGTTCATTAACATAGATCAACCATATGTTAATGTTTAAATACAGAAACACTCGTTCATTAACATAGATCAACCATATTGTAATGTTTAAATACATAACACTCGTTCATTAACATAGATCAACCATATGTTAATGTTTAAATACAGAAACACTCGTTCATTAACATAGATCAACCATATTGTAATGTTTAAATACATAACACTCGTTCATTAACATAGATCAACCATATTTTAATGTTTAAATACAGAAACACTCGTTCATTAACATAGATCAACCATATTTTAATGTTTAAATACACTCGTTCATTAACATAGATCAACCATAGTTAAAGGTTTAAATACACTCGTTCATTAA
>VMBQ01002057.1:96871-123248 GCA_007657795.1 Dreissena rostriformis | reverse complement strand
TACATTGATTCAAAGAGTTTGTAACATTTCCAACATAGTCACTTATTTGTGCATCAGTGGCTCTTTTCCAGTTAATACGTTTAAAAGATGTGTCACTGACGTTGAATATACCGTCTGACACAGGAAACTTTATGCTAACTGCGACCGGCCTATGTCTAGATACATTAAGACAATCATCATCTAAAATTTCACAATGCGAAACGAGATCAATACAGTCACTAGATAAACAAATATAGTCAATCACTGATTCATATACATCATCATATGATACAAATGTAGATTTCATACCCTTACAAACTGGCAAACAATTTACAGGTATATTCTGCGAATCTGAGAAGAACTGCTTAAGAAGCAAACTTCTTGGTTTGTCATCAAGTACAGAACAGTTAAAATCACCCATAAAAATTACCATACCTAACTCACAATAGGCACACCAAAGTTCATACAATTTCTGCACGTAATCACTGTATATCACATAAGAATGATTGGTACACGGCAGATACACTTGAAAAATAAATACATAATTACTTGGTGATATTTGTAATTGTATACCAATAATCCTATCATCGTCAATTTCAAGTGGCGAAACTCTGTCATTAAGTTCATGTCGCCAAAGTAGGGCTACTCCCCCTTTACCGATTTTCCGTTTGCTAGGCAATACTAGATCATTATCACACTTGACAATATATCTATAGTTTTTAAAAGCAGAGTCGAGAAAATGTACACTGTTATGAAGCAACCAATGTTCAGAAATACCACAAATATTTATGTGAAGGTTAGTCAATGTTTTACACAAGTATGATGCGCTGGACATAATTCCGGTTGCATTCCATGTCAATAGTTTTAACTTAAAGTCTTCCATTTTCACACATTAAATGGATCAATTATCACAACCAACACTCGGGTTAGTCCACCTCCATAACCAGACTGCTAAATCGATTAAATCGATTTGCCCAGGGGTCGTTATCATAGGAGTCGAAGCGAGGAGCGTCCACCCGATTGTCCGAACGTTTACGTCGCTCTCGAAGTCTCGGCGACTGCTCCTTCGCCGCCCGTGTACGCCATGGCCTGCAAGAAATATATCTCGGCCAAAAGTCATATTCCAACAAGCGGTTGGCCATGTCATTATCGTAAACGTTAAGACGAATCACAACCTTTCCTGGACTTGACTTACAGGGGAAAACACGCATCATTGACACAGATGGGCCTTTTCGTTCTATAACTTGTTTAAGAATGTCCGTGTTAACCTTTTCACTGAGGCCAAGTAGACAGAAACGACGCGTCCGCCTGCGTCGTTTTACTTCAAAGTCACCCCCCTCCTGCCAGTCACCTGTAGGCATGTCATCTGACCGCTCTGTGACACGTACCGGTATCGGGAATTGCACTGAAGTTTCCCGCGACGAGTGTTCTCTCGTTGTAGGGACACGACGCGAGCTGGCCCGATTGCTCAGCTTATCAACATCGTGAGTTTTATCGGAGACTAGAGGTTTATCGCGCTGATTGTCAATCGCTTCCGGCACAGAGCTTACGTCGCTCCTTGTGTCAGATGAATCTATGACCGATACGCAGATCGGAGCCGCGGTGAATGTAACACTGCTATCTAACACACAGTTTCCAGTATATTCCTGATCCTGATTATTGACATCATCTAACAAAGGGTGCACCTCAAGAACCCTAAGTCTGTCCTCTAGCTCAGTGATCCTCGCCACAGATGCACTGACTAAGTTTCTAATGGTTGATACATTGCTGTCGGAACAGTCCTTTATAGCCTCCTTACACATCAAAATTTGTACCTTGATTGACCGAAGTGAGTCCTTTGTAGCTTCCGTTTCCTTCGTGCGCAGCTCGTTACTTGCATACATAGCCTGTTTTAGAATCAGATGATCCGCCTGAAGGGTAGAAATCTGGTCTTTCAGTATGCTGATATCACTAGAACACATACACTTCCCAGGTTGTCGACCATTACCAACCTGATTTACAGTCTCTATATCCGGATTCGCCCGCTGTACTCCTGATGTCCTAGCCTTTGCCGTGCTGATCATCGACTTCAGCATGTACGGGTCACCACCTTCAGCAACCTCAATAATAGCGTAAATGTCTTGTGCGAGCCGAACCGGAAGTGGCTCGCCGCTCCGTGTAAACATTCTTTTCTTGAGCACAACATCCTCGCTTAACGAAAAGTTTGCTTTAAGTGTTCAAAGTATGTATTGCGTATCCGTTCAAGATCAATTTCGCTAGACGAAAATTCTCTCATAATTTGCAAAACACACATATCTCTAGGGAGCTCGTGAAAAAACTGTGAAAGTTTAAGAAACTCCTCAAATACCCGGATGTCGTCAGCTTCGAGATCGTCGACGTTTAGCGCCCCTTCGACGCCATAAGGATCATCGCTTTGTGAGAACCCGTCTATGACCCCCTGGCCAGGTGAGCCGTTATCCATGATCCTATATTCCGTTATACGGTTTCCTCAATTATCCTCGCTTACACAATCAAGCGGCTTATCAAGCGGCTTATCAAGCGGCTAATCAAGCGTGACGAAATTTTAGCCGACCGGAGCGTAAACGACGCTCACAATATAATGTTGAACTTTGACCTCGCAAATATAATTGATATTTATTCAAACAATATCCGTTTATTCCTCACAAAACACTTCAAAAACACCAAAATAATAACTCAGATTTGAAATACGTTTTATCAAACCGGAACCGGAATCCTTCTATGTCTTTTTGATAAACTCATAACACCAATTCTTAACTACGGAAGTTTAGTGTGGGGTTTATCAATCAAAAGGGTTATTATGCTTGGCGTTTTCAAGATGTTGGAAGTGAAAATATGTTTGTATCAGTCTGAAGGCAAAAATTGAGCGACACGTTTGTGCAGACTTGGAATGAGCGAACAATTTCAACCGTACCTGAATATATGTCATGTAAGAATGTTTCGAGTAAATTTCAAAATTACGCATGTCATCACATAAATTAAATATCGAGACAGGCAGATTGGCTCGACCTACACCAATTCCATTAGATCAACGAAAGTGTTCTGTTTGTAATAAACTCGAAGATGAGTTTCATTTTATGCTTGAATGTACAATATATACTGAGCTCAGATCAAAATATATTCCATTATAATACAGACAACGACCAAACATGTACAACTTTATCGAGCTAATAACATCAAATAATGAACTATTAATAAAAACAAAATAAGCTGTTATATGTATCACTCTTTTCGGGTTCGAACGCATAATACCTTTGTATCATCGATTTGATGTAATCTGAGATGTTTTGTACCGCATATATCTTGTTGTAACTTTAATTGCATGTATTATGTACTGCACTTTAATTGTTGGGATAGTACTGCATTTTACCGTGTTTTTCTGTCTTTGTGTTGAACGGTCGCCTTTAATGTACGGTCAAAACTGTATTTGAAAGTATTTAATCAATTGCCATTATTATCTTTTAAATGAAGGTTCTATTATAGTTCGTGTCTGTTCCTAAATTTGTTCTACGACAATATGGCTGCATTTTAAGAATTGTTATGCATTGAATTACGACTTTTGTGTCATATTAAAAACTGTACTTATAACTGCTATATTTTTAAAGAGCATATTACAGAACCTTTTTGCCATCTACATTTTTTATTTCGTAGGTGGTCTGATTAAGGTTTATGAAATGCTTGTTATTTATATCAACGCAAGCAGTTAAAACCTTTTGTTTTTCGTGTTTGTTTAACTACATACACCGTGTAATAATATCAGTTTATATATTGTACTATGAGCAGAGCCTTTGAGCTGCCTATATTTTCGTTTGAATAGGTAGCAAGCAAGGGTTAATTCTCATGAAATTGATACAAGCATGAAAATGAGCATAATTGATATTTAATTAAAAACGGCTAACTGTAAGATAGCTTAATATACGAAAACGATTCTATTACGATCACGTAGTGTTCTATTAGTCTCAAACATGTATATACTGCTATATATAATCACAATCATGCGTCACGTGAAACGAAATTTGTTACGCCGGGTTAGTAAAACGTATTATTATTATTACAACTGTCTTGTGAAGACAAAATATATGTACAATAAGTTTATTTGATATATTGTTGTCATAATTTAGCTCCATTACAAATGACGTAATTAGACCTATTGAATTACATATATACTATCAATAGTTTTTAATATAATAATACCTATATTTAATTATATATGTATGTATTGTTGCAATAAAAAGTATTATTACTTTGTAAAATCATGAATTATTTATGTTGTAAACACTGTATGCTTACTTTTTCCACTTGGGCCTTTGGCCTTCTGGATGTGTTGTTTAATAAACCATTAATTGGGCATTTAATAATACATATCCATGAAAGCATGAATGAAGTAAACATATGCGACGATAAAGTATGCCACAACCGTTACTATTATGATGATACAAAGACACATATTTAGGATGGTAAATCGGTATAAGAAAATCATTCCACCAGTTCCCTATATTTGTTATGTTGGATACATGTGTTTTTCATAACTGTTAAGAGGAGTTGACAGCTATTTTGCAGACGATGCCGTTGGGTTTACCTTTTCAGGTTTGCTAAAATTAATGAAGTGTTTTGTTTCAAGACAAAATAGATAACCATTTCAGAAGTTTTGCATATTAATCCTTATAAAATAGTCCCAAAAAAAACTGAAATCACTATCACTGTTTTGATGGTAAAATTGCTGCCGTGTTGTAACAATTTTCTAACATTAAAACTCCAAAAATAAAGGAATAGTGTTTGTGTTTATGATTAACAACAAGTGCATTTGTCAGAGTCACATTCCTTCAATTTCATCATCCCATCACAGCTTAGCCTGTGGTCCCGTCTGGGACATATGCCGCCGACCAGCTTCCTACAGGCGTCTCGGTTCTCGGCGAATTTTCTCCAGCTGCCCCCAGGTCTTGCCAATCTATTTAGCATCTGCATCCAGGTCTCGGCGCCAGATATTTGTATAGCCCTCTCTTCCTTTTTCATTGAGGGGTTTCAGGTGAGTTATTGCCTTGTCGTATTTGACGCAAGATTGCGAAGGGTGTTGCCTATTCATCGCCAACGTGTCCGAATGGTGTCTTCTTCAACGGGCTTCTGCTTTGATCTTCTCCATAATTCTTCGTTGGTGATCTTGTCTGGCCAGCGGATCTTGAGGATCTTCCTGAGGCAGATGTTGATGAAGACCTTTCTTTATGGTGGTGATGATGGTTCTGCATGTCTCTACTCCATAGAGGAGTTCTGCCTTAACGCTGATATTAAAGAGCCTGATCTTTGTCATGATGGTCATAATGCCAATCGCGCTGGATCCCCAGATGGTCTTCAACTGATGGAAGGTTACTCGTGCTTAACCGATGCGGGTTCTGGGGTCTGCATCGGTTCCCCCATGGATGTCCAGGCTGTTTTCGAGATAGGTGAAGCTGTCCACATCCTCCAGCGCTTCGCATTGGACTGTGATGGGTGCGTCATTGAATGCGTTGGTCTTGAACAGATTGCTCTTACCCCTGTTGATTGTGAGGCCCAGCCTAGCTGAGTTGTCCGCTACCATGTTGTTCTTTTCCTGCATTTGTTGTTGGGTGTGAGAGATGAAAATTAGATCGTTGGAAAAGTCTAGTTTGTCCAACTGTGTCCACTGGATTCCGTTTCGCTTCTGGTCCGTCGAGGTCTTCTATGGCTTGCAGAAACAGGAAAGGTGAGAGCCTTGCCACATTCCAGATCTCACTTCGAAGGCGTCGGTGAGCAGTCTGCCATGAACGATTCTGCAAGTCACCCCTTAATTAGACTCCCTGATGATGTTGGTGATCTTTTCTGGCACTCCGTAGTGTCGCAGTAGTCTCGCTGTCCAATTCCTTAATACTCATAGTCGATGAAGTTGACACGCTTTGAACTTACGCATTACTTAGTAAGATAATTATTATTTAAAAACATCACACAATCCGAATGGGGCTTCATGCTGATTATGTTCTATTAGGGGATGTCAACGGAAGCCAAAGTTCTTATCCGGATATGTGATATTATAATACTATCTTGATATCCGTATAGATTGGCATTTGCGGTCGAAATCTAGAGTCACATTTTCTTAATTAAGATAGATGTTTTTATAAATTTTTTTACAAACGTCATTTATAAATCATTAGCAATACTTACAAGATACAAGATAATCACCGGTAATAGCGTGTTCGTTTTCAGGGTGATGACCGCTACTCTTAATCAGGTATGCTTATACAGCAAATTCATATTTGTTTGAAGAAAACGGTTCAGTCAAATAAATGCCTTTAAATTTATTACAAGTAACAGATGTGTATATCACTTTTGCTATGTCATTATAGCTGTAAATTAAATTTAAGGATAATCAATTTTTTTTACGCGTTTAATATTTTGCGTCTGTCTGGTATAAGGTCCTTAATTTCGACGTTGGAGACATTTAGTTATTTTATAATTTTTTGAGAAAAATCTATAATCAGGAAATACGCACTTTATAAACATATCATATTGTGACATATGGTTTGTTTTACATCCCTGTCAACGAAACTGTGGTGTGAAAAGCACAAATGTTGATGATCTGTTATTCTGTACAGCAAGTAAGCGTGTTTATAATACGTCTAGGTAGGAGGTGAAGACGGCCCGCAGATGCCTTTAACCGGTGCTGATTAAATCAATTGACATGCTCAACAAAGTGTCCTTATTCATAAATAGAAATATCATGTTACTTTTTTAATTTAATGCGAACATTTGGATACTAAATCCGAATATTAGCACAGTATCCGGATATTCGGATATCATGAGGTCCTTAAAAAGAGCATAACCTTCCTATGTGTTTGTTCATTTTCATTGCCATACAAGTTCAACCGATCTTAATCGATTGCCTAGTGGACTCTCCCATCCTTCTAAATTGGGTCAATTTATTTTTCAAAATTAGCGATGTCTAGTATATTTATTTCCATATTTAGAATATTTCTTACAGAAATTCCTTTAAGCAAACAGCGCAGACCCCGATGAGACGCCGCATGATGCGGCGTCTCATCTGGGTCAAGGCTGTTTGCCAAGGCTTTTTTTCTAGACGCTAGGCATAAATGGGTTAACATCATTTCCGGCGTCTATTATTACATCTACTTTTTGTCAACCATCATGATATTTTCATTACAACCATAAGCTATATTCCTTAACAAAATAATTATTATTGCGTTTCTTCTGCAATCGAGGTTATCTGATGTATTACCATATCTCTAAAAGCAATAGCCTAAAATGTTCTCGATTATTTTTTATTATTGTAAATATATGCCTGATGACGGAACGTTTGATGTTTCTTTTGCTATCTCATTTTGGCTGTAAAATAAATTTAAGAATAATCAATTTTAATTTCAGCTCGTTTCAGCTTGTCTTAACTAAAAAATATATTAATGTATCGGTACGTAAATCGTAGACCACAAAAACCCGGATTTTGATTGTAGCTCTATTAAAAAAACCAATCCGCTAACTACCACAATTGTAAATTCACCGTAAGAAATGTGTCCGTGATCATGTTTTATTGGCGTTTTATGTAAAACACGTGTACGACCTAATGTCAGACTGTACCAGTTGGAGACAAGAGAACACCAATAGTCAAGGATATTTGTATTCCTGAGTTGATGAATATGCTACTTAACGAGACAATTCATGTCTTCATCAATCATCTATATCCTCATATCAGCATTTCTGTGATATCACGATATTCTTAGATAACAATTTAACGAGCTGTAATATGTAAACGATGAATTAAAATAAAATATACTGGTGAAATATTTTATCAATATGTCGGACGGACGGATAAAAAAATGGCAATCCGACAGCGATATTCTCTCCCTTAACTTGTGTCATAGTATTATAACGCAATCTTGTACGTATGGTATGTCTTTGTTTATGCGGCTTAAGCATTTTCAACGCATAGAACGGGTCCTGTCTATGTGACAATCAACGCATAGACGACACCATTCACGTCTGTGCGGAGACACGCCTGATACGGCGTCACAAAAGTACATATATGCAATAAACTAACTTACATANTTAAAAAAAAAAAAAAAAAAAAAAAAAAAAAAATCTTTCGCTTAGTCAAGCCACACAGTTCATATAGGTCTTCTGGCGTTCCACTATATCCATCAAATCGTTGTATTTCCTTCAAATACCAATAACGTCATATACGTCAAGACGAATCGTGTTTAAGTAATCTCCTTTGTGATCACTCAATAATTGTTTGTTTGAATATGTTTTTTTATTTCAATGGTTTATTGGCAATGTAAAGTACAATGTACGTAGCTTAAGTTCCCATCCCAAGGCTGAAATGTGAATTGTTTACTAATTAATTGATGGTATATTAAGATAACACGATTTCGGACAGGATATTACACTTATTATAATTATATTAAATAATCAGTCCGTTGTGTAGTCTTGAAAATACATTATATAGTTGTAAGTAATTCTTTATGAACCAATATTCAACAATGTAAGCATTTAAATAACGCTGTTCAAATTTCTAAAAAAAAAACGACAACTGTAAATTTAATTGAACACATAAATAAACGTTTTCGTATTGTTTTCTTATGTATAAATACATTATAACGATTTATGCTTATATCCTTATCATGGGTTTGTTTGCCATCTTTATTCTCCTTTTCAACCTCTTTACATATTCAAACATGGCTATGCCTCTGGAATATAGAAGAGCAATGGTTGAACCATTCATTATATTTTACGTACTGAGTATAAATAAACAAGTTCTTTCGAACAACCTCAGACTGTTTAAGACTGTTTAAGGTCGTCGTCTGGAAAACATTTGTCATGGGGTTGTTGCAAGTAAGTTTTTGTTCTATAACATATTATTTTTTTACAAATAGCAAATCTAGTCATGTTATGTAATTGTATACGGTAGAAATAACTTGAAATTAACGAGTATATGCAAACTAATTAAAAACAAATGTCTAATTTGGAAACAAAACATTATTTCACTAATTTACAAAAAAAAGACTTTATATAATTAAAAACGCACAGCCTGAGTCAAGTTAAATGAGTTTTGAAAACGGAATTTCATCAAGTAAAGTTTTAGGAGGAGTGAATTATAATTAATACTTTTTTTATCTGCACAATAAAAATGAGGATATGAATGGTCACTTATGACAACGGGATATTCTACAACGCTTTTCAATGTCCGTCTTTTGGTAAGTTAAAAACTTACTGTCCATGTCGGGTAATTTTGACAGTTTGGATCTTGCTCCAATGTAGCAATTAGTAGTATACATATTATAAAACATATTTGCCAAAGCGATTTGTATAATTAATATTAAAATCAAATATTGCATTTATGAATTAAATGATAACATATTTATTTATATAATTTATCGTGTATAGATGCGTTATTTGATTTCGGAAAAATACCATAACAAATGCAATTGAAAGCCGATGCATTTCTGATAACACTATATGATCTAAATCGTCTATAAATATGAAGTGCATACATATAATTTTGTTCTCACATGTTTGCATTTTCCGGTATAAAAATACCACACATTAACATAAATTTACTAACGCGACCTTAAAATAAAGCAAGACCTTGACAGTAAGAAGTGTCAAACACATTGTTTAATGATTCGCTGTGGGATGTTCGATCATGTTCTGTTTACGTATAATTATGAATTGATGCAAACGAGGTTAAATAAAACACTTCAGTTCGCGCATTAACAAGACCATACATTAACATTCTGATAAAAAAAAAAACAGTAGCGCAATTGTCAGCTTTAATTGAATCGTATTTGTATTTTGAATTTCATTGTACAAATGGAGCGATGTACTTTTTTCAAGTTTTTTAGAACATACATTTTAAAGATTTATACAGTAAAACAACGATGGACATAGAGACAACTAATACGCTTAAACGTTGTCTATGATCTCACTTCCTGTGTTTGTATGGATCTATATTGCTGAACTTTTGATGACAATGCAATTTATATAAAAATAAAATAATTTTAACATGAATGTCGATAGAGAAATCATATCTGGGCGGCAGTTTCTGGGTTTCAAAATATATGCTTGAATAAATTTTACAGTATTATTATTTTTAAGATGGAAAGTTACGTCAGTTACACTAGCTCGTTAATTGCATAGCTGTGCATAAAATGTATACAATTTCGACGATAGAAGATATTTCAGAAGCCGTGTATGCAATTGAAATAGGTTATTATGTTTCTATTGCTGTTATACAGACTAACTTGGGTTTAAACACATTGATTGTTGCATTTTAAATGTTTCGCGCAACATGAACGTTTGTCAGATTTAAAAGACCCTATCAGCGTATAAGGTGCCAAGCTGTTGTTCACGCTGTTAGTTGGTAGTTCAGATTGGTCAGTGTCATAACGCACGCGCTGTAAGTTGATTGTTCTGATTTGCCAGACACGCTGCCTCCATATTGTTGTATTTAGGACCCATATTCATTCATGGACAAAAACATAGAATTTGATTGGGAATCGATTATATTGAATAAATCAAGTAATTAAATAAATATAATTAATAACGCTTGTGTACCGACAATCATTTATTTGCATTGTTTATGCAATTAATAAATCATAAAGATTGATATATGTCAACACGAATTTTGCATATTATGTTTGAATATACTCAACAACACAAATGTTATATATTTTGTATGTTGTTTTTTTTAGAAATCTTTTTTTGCAAGCTAAATATGAATTTTATAAATGGATATGTACATTTAAGTGCAATTTGTTTGGTACTTGAAAGAAAGAAGTGATTGTTCTATTTCATGAACAAGATCGTATTTTAATATACATAAATCCAACAAATGAACTATACATATATGCAAATGAGTGTGTACGTTTTCGAGGTCAAATTGCGGAGGAATCACGTTCTCGAATAAACGGTTTACAAATCCACATCCCAGTAACATAGCGTATTCTTTGGAAATAAATATGTTCGCTTTTAAAATTTGCTATTAAAATTGTATCTCATATTAATTGATATATTTTCAGAAAATCGCGATGGTCTTGTATGTATCGGTAATTACACATGCTGTCCCGCTCGGAAATTTCATTCCTCCAGAGCTCGCCGAATGTGTTAACAGACTGACACCATTAGCAACCGCTACTGGCCCAATGGCTTCAGTACCCGTTCTGGATATCAAACAACGTGAAAATTCCGGACAACCGGCTGGCGTAGAGATAGCGATCGACTACGCTGGAACCGAAGTGCCCAGACTGGAGACGCCAGAGGATGTGCGCCTGTATTGTCTCCAGCAGTTCGTGTGGAAAGCGGACATGGTGCGCTGGGAGGACTACAACATCACACAGACGGACAAAGACTTTATCAATGGTCTTCTTGCATCCGTAAACTTAACCTTTTCTGACGACCTTGATTTTTTTAAACGTTTATTTATATACTTGAACGTTTGAGTGACACTCGTTTTCTTATCGAATTGATCGTTAAACTACAATGAAACCTTTCTCAATTAAACATAATCGTCAGATGAATCAAATCAGTTTGTATGATAAACTACTCAGTACAAACGTTCTTGTAGTTACTGAGTGTTTGTTGTTGTATTTTATAAATGATCATTTCGTTCAATAAGCGTCTTAATTATTATTTGAATAGGATTTCAATATGCTACTAATTAAAGAGCGGTTTACAATTTTTGCAACCAATGTAATTCTCTGGTGCCGACAAGAAAAACAAGATTGTGGTGAAGTTTGTTGCTAATTTGTTATCAATAGACTTTTCTTCATAAAGGTTTATATCGTGAACATATAATGAATAGCTCATGGCAGGGACCAGAAATGTTATATTGAAATAATGCATGCATGAATCCGAATTTGTATTACTGTCATTGAAAGATATTTTAGTCAGATAATATATTAAACTATTGATTTTAGAATTGCCTATTTATCGTTGAATTAGATGATGAAACCAACAGGGACAAAGAACTCAAGAATCAAGCGCCAGGCCGGTGGTCCACGTGGTCAGTTTCCACCGACAGGTTTCCGCGTCCGACGGGAATATAGACGGGTATCCGACGGAGAAAGAAATGCATTTCACGGAGTAGTGCGCATGTTGAAAATGGTATGGATATAAAAGGTGTACCCCTATTGAAAATTACTACTCGCCAACCAACTAACTGATAAGCCAATAAGATACCTTTTATCGCCGCCATTTGTCCGAAAAATGCAAAGAGTGTGGTAGCAGTGGAATGAGCTATCTATGTAAAAAACCTAAGTGGGCGAAGCAAATGATTATTTGGCGACTTGTTAATTAATGCAGCATATCCATCTTGCATTATGGGAATATCATTTTTAATTCTTCCTCGAGAGACATAAATATTATATATTGCAGACGACAACTATGTACCGGTACTTTTTCTACAAGGAAACGTGTCTCAAGCAAACGTCGGCTTTCGTCACATTCGTGCTGATGCCAATATGTTTAACCTTATGTAACGCCCAATGTCATGTTCAACTGGTTCAAAAAGTTTTGATAATGATTTCTATGAAGAAAACAATTACCTCTTTCATTTTTGCATACACGATCATATTTCTACTTGTAACTAATACATGCTATTTCAGAATGGAGAGTATGACATGTTCGCCATTCTTCATCGGGGCATTGTACTTACCTCTGCCCACCGGGGTCCCAACTTTCTTGGGTGGCACAGAATCTACATAGCCATGTACGGAACATTAAAACTGAGTATACATTATGAAATTCCTGAAATGAAACTTTGTTAATTATTTCACGTGACTGCAATAAAAAATGAGTCGCCTGTACATTTGGAACTATTTTGTTACAGGTTCGAGGAAGCAATACGACGAATTGATAGAAGCCTATCACTGCCGTTCTGGGACTCAACGCTTGACTTCGACATGGTCAATCCAGTAAACTCAATTGTGTTCTCACCGGAGTTCTTTGGAAACGGTGATGGAGTGGTTACCACGGGACCCTTCGCCAACTGGCCAACACCAATTGGTCCCCTGACAAGAAATATAGGTGGGGAAAGTCAACTGATGTCAAAGGGGGTTATCGCAGCGATTATGTCCCGATGTAGGACAAGAGAAATTACGCGTCCTACTGCCTTACCTCAGTTCGACCTTGAACTTGCTCACGGTGGTCCTCACTCGTGGGTCGGTGGACAGATGCGTGGTTTAGTGACAGCCGCCTTCGATCCAATATTTTTTCTCCACCACGCATTTATAGACTATATTTGGGAAATGTTCCGAATTCACCAAGTCGTTGACTGTAGAGTTAATCCGAACTTTGACTATCCAGGCGCACCTGGTCTACATGCCGCAATGAGACCAATGGACGGATTACCAGGTTATGTAAACATTGATGGTTATAGAAGCTACTGGACGCAATTCTGGTATAGATACGAACGTTCACCCAGCTGCCCGTTTTGCGGCTCTCCATATTTAAGATGCGATCCGGCCCGTGGCGTGTGCGTGTCAATTGAACGTATGCTTTCTCCCGATGAAGGAGCTCCTACAGTTGGTTTTGGTGGTTATGGTGGTGGAATGGCTGGTGGTTTTGGTGGTGGAATGGCTTCCTTTGATGCTGCTGGAACGGCAGCATCCCCACGAGCAGCTCTTGCAAGAGCTCAGGTCGCAACGCTCGATGTCGGTCCAACCTTCGATGCGCCTCCCTCTGAACCAAGGACTCAGGCGGCTCAGGCAAGCATGGCTCGCATGGGAGCTTTAAGACGTAAGAAGAGGGCATTACCGCAGCAAGATATGGCGTCTGTCCCCATTGTTGGTGATAATTCAAATGGGCGAAATATCATGCCACCAGCAGGTGCTTTGGGCAGGAATATTGCCAGCGGTGTGTTTAATGGGCAAAATATCGATAAGGCTACGCAAGATGTGTACTCTGGACATGCATTTCCAGTCGCAGAACCGATGTCACTGCTCCCCGTACCGGTGTCGGACACACTAGATCAATATATGGAATATCCTAGCTCTTACACTTCCAACTCATCGGCCTCTGACTGGCTATTTGTTCCTGTTGAAGTGACACACAACACTGTTGGTGCCGACAACTCTGCCCAGACGCCGAGTACGACATGTCTGCCATCGGATGCAGTATCGACTCATATTAAAGTGTCCGCGCAAGGCCTAAATTATCTGGGAGAAAACACCGACCACGCGGTAGTGGACAAAAGCAAAGCTCTTTCTTCCGCTCACGCCATCGTCGCCATACGGGCTCCTGTGGTCGGACCGTCTATTTCCATGGTAACTGCAAGTCACGGATGCGGGCTTATGTGCAAACCAATGTGCATCAACACAGAGACCGGCACATTGCAGTACAAACCATGCACAGGAATACTGTGGATCAAACCGGAAGACGCAACTGCCTACGTACGATCCCACGACGAGGCTGTGGCAAACCTTGCTAAAGGTGGGACGAAATTCCCAATCATGTTCCAGTGTTACAAGGAAAGTCAGGCCCCTTGACAGAGGCCCTAGACCACTTCGATGATGTGCCTTGTCCTTTCTGGATTCAACATTAAAAGCAAAATTAAAAAACGTCCGTTATTCTCTTGTTTGAAACCTGAAGTTAAACAATAACATTGTCATAAAGAATTTTGAATGGAATTGCAACCTTAGCTGTTAGCCCTTTGCATGCTGGGAAATTTGTCGTCTGCTAAAATGTTGTCTGCTAAATTTCTAAAATTAGCATTTGCTTTGATTATTTTTCAAAGAATACTATCAGAATAGCAAACAGTTTGGATCCTGATGAGACGCCACGTTCTGTGGCGTCTCATCTGGATCCAAACTGTTTGCAAAGGCCTTCAAAATCCGGTTCCAGCGCTCAAAGGGTTAATGTTGGGTGTTTGTATTTGTAATACATGTGGACTCTAATTACGTATTCAAGGAAAGTTGTCTTAGTAATTCTGAACGGGATAATTGTCATAAATCACAATTTCCTTACAACATAAGACACAATAAATCAATCAAAGTAACGACATAGTATGTCGACCGTCTCCGTGCCCTAGCGAAAAGGGCGTTGGCTTATGGAGCTGTGAGACGAAGGTTCTATTAATTTAAAACATAAAAACATCGAACTCATTAAATTGAATCATGAAAAATCTATTTTGGTAAGCCTTCATTACACGCTAATCCTCGGGGACCTCCATAAGATAGAACATAGCAAAAAAACGAAACGAAAACATAGTTACTTACATATTGTCACAAGATTAATAATCGAATCAATCCCGGCTATATTAAGTTTTGATCGATTTAAGTTCACGTTTTCCAACACTGAATTCATGTCAGTCGTTTCGAATGATTGAATATGTAATTTAAAAACGTATGAACAGATGAAGTGTATATCTGTACTTTATATTGCTGATAAACCGGTTTTTTGTCTTTGTTTTTGCTGAGTGCCTCGTGTATACCGTGTAAATAGCGAATGCTTATAAAGAAGAATAAAGCGACATAAGGTTTTATTAATTTAAACCAGCAAATAACTATGTACAATTTAAAGCCCCATTTACACTCAAAATCAACGAATATTTCGTAAAATATTTCGTTAAATAAAGTTAACCCATAAAAAAAATCAGTGTTCCTTATAGCAATAGCCAAAATTTCAACGCTAGATGGGGTCTGGAAACATAAGATTTAACAAGAAACAAAATGCTCCTTTTTTGTGAGACAATATATTCCACACATGTTCATGTACCAAATTAAGTGTTCGTGTGTCGTATGAATTGATATCGTTGCGCGAAATTAAAATGGAATTTATTGTGCCACAAAAAATAAAACGAGCATGTTGTATCTCGTTAAATCTATGTTACCAGACCACATCTACCGTTGAAATTCCGGCTATTGCTATAAGGAACACTGATTTTTTATATGTTAACTTTATTTTACGAAATATTTTAACAAATATTCGTTGATTTTGAGTGTTCATGGGGCTTTAAACGCTCGATTGGGCATGCACTGTAGAAGAAGTAAAAAAAAAACGACATCTCACTTGAAGCGTTATAAAAGCTGAAACTTGTTCAGCGATGTACTCGATTTCTTTATTGATTCGAACAATTTTATCTCAACATATCTAACTTGTTTTGAAATTACATTTTCGATCGTAGTATTTATCCAGATTCTTGGCGAAAAGGCGCAATTATACCCATATTAAAAAAATGACAAGAAAGATCCTTCCAATAATAGAGAAGCACCATTGTTAATGTAATTTCAAAGATGTTTTCATTTTTTCTACAAAACAGAATCAAACGCTGATGTCAGGGAAAAATCTATATAATCCACTTAAATTCGGTTTTAGAGACAAACGAAGTACAACCGATTGTATTTATATCTTAAACAGCATTATACAAAATTTCTGTTTCAGAAACATACGTTATATAGTATATACAGCATTCAAAGCATTGAGGATACAATTAATCTTATCAGGTCTCAGTTGAAAAATGATAACAATGATAAAAAGTATATATTCAAGTGGTAAGTCATGTATAAAAACACTCGGGATATGTCATATTCCGATTTCTTTGATGTTTCTCTTGTTGTTAAACAACGGGAACCCCTGTCAGCGCTAATTTTATATTGTTTATAAATGATATTTAAGATTGTATTAAGGTTTAAAATTTTACAATTGACGACTTGCATTTGCTAGCTTTTATGCTGTTATTTGCTGATAAAATTGTATTGTTAAAAACTAATCCAGTGAGCCTATGGAACCAACTTAATGATATACACATTTACTCTTCTAAATGGGGTCTTAAAATAAATGTAAATACAACGAAAATATGAATACTTGAAAAACAAAAAAGCAGGTGCACCTACTCATGGTCAATAAATAACGAGCGTATTGAAAGTGTCAATAGTTTTGTGTACCTGGGTATACAATTCCTTTACACTATAAATATGTCTAATACTGTAAAACAAATATTAAATGAACAAGCACTTAGAGCATTTTTTCACCTTGTATCAATTTTTAGCAGTGTTAAATTAGATGTCAAAACCAAACTAGCTCTATCCAATTCATTAGAAACACAAATCATACTGTATGGTTCTGAATTATGTGGCATTCATGACAACTTTCATATTGATAAATAACATTATACATTTTCAAAAATGGTCTTTGTATAAAAACAATATACTTCTAACTATACTGTACTTAGTCAGTTGGGTAGATTCCATTTAGCCGTTGTATTACAACTTGCATTGCGTCATTGGATGAAAATTGTAAATAACGCAAATTCATTATTATACCAAGTTTGTACGGAACAGATGAATATTTTAACCAATTTAAATTGTACGACAATTTTTCTATGGTGCCAAGCTTTAAATCGACATAAGACATTCTTGGTTTGGGCTATATGCTTTATACAATTTTACGAATTTACGTGTGACCTTGCATACTTTGTTGCTAAAAGAACTAGAGCTTTGTCACAGACGTGACGTATACCCCACATGCTGCATTGACAAAGAATATTTTGCATGCTGTCTTCACAAAACAATAGAAGCTATTTTATGGCGATTTTTAAGAATTATTATGCCATTATCATTTATGGCCATTTTGACATTTGAACTCTTGAATTCTTTCGCATGACACGCCGTCCAATGACTGTGAACAAAATTTATGTACAGAGTCATTTTAAAATCTCATAATGAATGACATAGTTATGGCCCGGACAAGCTCATTTATGGCCATTTTTTACTTTTGAGCTCCAAGTGTGACCTTGACCTGGGAGATGTCGACGTAATTCTTTCGCACGACACACCGTTCAATGATTGTGAACAAATGTACTGAGTAATTTTAAAATCTCACAATGAATGACATAGTTATGGCCCGGACAAGATCATTTTTTACCTTTGAACTCAAAGTGTGACCTTGACCTTGGAGATATCGACGTAATTCTTTCGCATGACACACCGTCCAATGATTGTGAACAAATGTACCGAGTAATTTTAAAATCTCACAATGAATGACATAGTTATGGCTCGGACAAGATCATTTATGGCCATGTTTGACCTTCGAACTCAAAGTGTGACATTGACGTTGCAGATACCGACGTAATTCTTTCGCATGACACACCGTCCAATGATGGTGAACAAATGTGTCAAATGATTTTAAAATCTCACAATGAACGACATAGTTATGGCCCGGACAAGCTCATTTAGGGCCATTTTTGACCTTTGAACTCCAAGTGTGACCTTGACCATGGAAATATCGACGTCATTCTTTCGCATGACACACCGTCCAATGATGGTAAACAAATGTGCCAAATGATTTTAAAGTCTCACAATAAATAACAAAGTTATGGCCAGGACACGCTCATTTATGCGCATTTTGACCTTTGAACTCCAAGTGTGACCTTGACCTTGGAGATATCGACGTATTTCTTTCGCATGACACACCGTCCCATGATGGTGAACAAATGTACAAAGTCATATTAAAATCTAACGATAAATGACATAGGTATGGTCCGAACAAACTTTCGGTTTAAAACGCACTAAGTGACCCCGTGACCTAGTTTTTAACCCGGCATGACCCATATTCAAACATGACCTCGACATCATCGAGATACAACTTCTGACCAAGTTTGGTGAAGATCGGATGAAATTTTCGGGACAGACAGCCCGACCGACCGACCGACAAAGTGACTCCTATATAGCCCCCATTACCAATGTATACATATAGTAAAAGATCAGTTATTTCAAGGATAGAAGGATACATTAGCTTCACAGCCCAAAACAGAATTGTGCTTAACATTAAAAAAAAAGCTTCGAATATGAAAAATACCTTGTTTGCGTATATTATCATGAAAAGTCAAGAATCAAAATGAACCAATTTCGATTAAGTTCCCTTTTTTAATAGAAGTTGGCAGATATAAAGGTTATCTTGAGCAGAACGCAACTGTGAACTTTGTCACAAAAAAGTTTGTGAATCAGAACGTTTTGTGGCGTCTCATCTGGATCCAAACTGTTTGCAAAGGCCTTCAAAATCCGGTTCCAGCGCTCAAAGGGTTAACACAGCCGCCCGCGATCCAGTATTGTTCCACCGACACGTTTCTACAAACTTAATTTGGAAAATGTTTCGCATCCATCAGTGGTTTGACTGTGGAAGTAACCCGTGAAACAGCTAGTCACTATTCCAAACCAATACACGGATTTCTAATATATGTCAACATGGGTGGTGATTGCAGCTACTAAATGCGCATCTGGTAGAGAAACGATTGTGCTCACAGCTGGTTTGGTGATTCTCCATGTTTAAAAAGCAATTTGACTCTCTGTGTGTGTCCAATGAAAGTATGTTTGCTTCCGATGAAGGTATCCCATGGCCTTTTGGTTCAATGGCTTACTTATGAAACGATAGAATCACTACCAGCAGATATAGAAATAGCTCCTGGCTCAATGCTTAATATCGTTCATGTATTCATGGGTCCTCCAGATAAACCAAGGACGCAGATGTTCCATGGTCGCATGGAATTGGAACGGCTACTCGTAATAAGAGAGTTGTAGAGTAGCCAGATATTGCGTCTATTATATTTACTGCTATACATACTAAATCGCGGAATATTGCTCAACCACTTTAAAAGGTGAACATGTTCTTGCATAAGAATCCGAATCCGTCGAACATCAATAATCTGGTAAGGAATATTTCAATTGGTAAACTTACAAGGCAAATGTTGCAATGGTTATGCAAGACCTTTACTTATGACATGCATTCCCCTTTCGCAACACCGATGTCACTTTTTCCTGCACTTGTATGTGGTACACCATGTATTCATATGTGCAATTACCAAGTTCTAACACTACAAAATTATCGGCATCTGACAGGCTTTAAGTTGCTGTTAAAGTACCCGACAAAATTGTTGATGACGACACCGCAATATGGACATATATTAAAGTATGCGACAAAGGCCTGGATTATCTTGGATAATACAGCGACTTTGCCGAAATGAATACCAGTAAAGCTCTGCCCTCCGCCATGCCGAAATGAATACCAGTAAAGCTCTGCCCTCCGCCATGCCGAAATGAATACCAGTAAAGCTCTTCCCTCCGCCAATGCCATCATTGCCACAACGCAAGAGGTCAGATCGTCTACGTCCATGGTAACTAAAAGTCACGGATGCAGGCAGATCTGCAAACCCATGTGCTACACCACCGAGACCGAGTCACCTCAATAATACTGTGGATCAAACCAGAAGACGCAACCGCATACGTCCGATCCCCCAACGAGGCTGTGGAAACCTTTGTAAGAAGCGCGGAAACATCCCCAATATGGTTTCAGTGTCCCGAGAAAAGAGAATAATATAAGCAGAAGCTCTAAAACACCTAACTGCTGACCATATTCAATATTTAACCGTGTGCAAAGACGTCCATAATTTTCTCTAGTCTGTAACATGAAGTCAAACAATGAATATAACAATGAATACTTTTAAATGGTATTGCTTTCTTCCTGTGTATGTTGTGTGTTCTTATTAGTAATGTTTGTGGTAATTCAAAAATGAGAATAAAGTTGTCTGATTTATTCGTCTAGACTTGAACTTTGCAGAGTTGCAGATGATAAAAATGAAATAATTCAATTTTAACTGACTGTATAAACGCTCATTATTCCTACTAAAGCAAACATTAAAAATACAAATAAAAAAAAAGGATTTCGCTTACCAAGCATGAGATTGACAACAATATCACCAATCCCAAATCCATCACAAAAAGATCCACCTGTAAACGATGACATAAACAGAGAACAGGCCCAAAACGATATCATCAGATTATTCTTTGCATTTCCCATTACAGTTCTGTGCATCCATTTTTGTAAAAATGTTTATGTGTGATTTGGGAGTGTACGGATTTGCGATTTGGTATGTTGTTATAGACTGTCGGCGAAACAAGGCATATCTACTGCATATTGGAAAAAATAGGGGGAAAAGCATCCAATACGAACGAACAAGTATAATGTATCATGTCGCGCAAATAATAGTACATATTTGTGAGTTTATTTTCGATGAGTATTTTCAACTGTGTGAAAAAAATCCCTTTTCTACATTTGCTGCAAATAGCGTGAAGTAACATAATCGTTCAAATTGGATTTTTTTTATTAATCGTTGCCATTCTAATACCTTGCGATTTAACAAGCCTTCTTTTCTGTTCATGTTTTATTTATAACATTGCGGTTTGATTATTGCTACAAAAATATCCCACACACAAATTAAGCATACTGAATCAATCAAGCCTACGCCGCTGTAACATTAATACATATGATCAAGTCCTTTCACCAACCATCATACTTCAAATTGTAGTTGTCTAGACAACATAAAATGCATTATCTTCCCTATTGTAATGGATGTGTTGCAAGTAAGTGTGTGTTTTTTTATTACAGTTAGTTAAGCGGAAAATCTTATGCATGCAAATTTAACCAAATAAATATAAAATGATATATGTAGAAACAAATTTGTTATGATTGTCACTTTTAAACAAAATTAAAGCCTGACTGATCAAAATGATAATAAACTAAATTTAACTTATTTAATTATTTCATGTCTTAATCGGAAGTTGTATCTACGCTTGTACAAAATAATACCACAGCATCGAGCTTACATATGTTTTCTGTGCGTTATTCTCTACTGCAAATTCAATTAAATATATATATAGCCTATTTATTTTGCTTTTGGTGTAAATCCATGAAATATTCCTCTCAGCAAAGTGGATTTTTTTCNAAAAAAAAATCACGGACTCCGAAAGCAAGCAAATTTGTTATTTAATGCTTTTCAATATTCGAGTTATTTTTAAACGTTTTATACCTGTACCATTTTCTCATTGATGTGTTGTTGGGAAATCAACAATCCAGTGCCATGTTGGATTCCAATAAATGCGCTGTGGATTTCAAACTTAATTTATAGGGGCTGCTACTTGCCGTTAAATGACTTGGGCTCTCATGTTCATGAGCCATTTTGTATTGATCAGAAACAATGCATAAACCTTAAGACAGCTTTTGAACAATAACAAAGAGGCACGTCACAAAAGTGACAAAAGAGAAGACGGTTGTAGTCTGGCCGATGTTATTAATATAAGTAAGGCGTATATGACTACATGTTTATTCATTCATACCCAAGCTGCAAGTGTACAGCAAACTATGAAGCAAAGTTACTCATATAAACAAGATTAACAGTAGAGACAACTCTCATGGGATCTAGTATTCAGTATGACACAGTAATGTCCCTTCAACCTATTTCTTGACAATATGTAACAAGAACAATATAAATTGAAAAATGCGTGAAAGTGTAAAACCGTCGAAGATGTACAAGGGGAGAGTGTTCTTAACTGTATGGGCACTTGCCACGACTTTTTGAATATTTATGTGTGCGTGTACCGCATTACTTATCTTTTGTACTTATGGTTATGAGGGTCTCTATGCGCAATAGTTTTATTTTAAATTTTGTTAAAGTTATTGCTTTTACATTGAATGGGTTATGGAAATCTGTAAGTATATTGTGACCTACGTATAATACTACTTCATAAATATACTTAATTTGTAACCGATAAACTTAGTGACCACGGTACCTTTACCACGTAACTTTTTAACATCTGTGTTGGGAGAATACTTTCAACAAAAGCGCGACCCAGGTAACTTGTTTATGTCTTTTTAAATATGACACCATTTTTAATGGGATACAGTCGAGAGCCCGCTCATTCGTGAATGTTTTCCGAAGGTATCATGTTTTTTTTTTTTAAACAAATAAGTATTTTTTTCAGTAAAGTGCTACCGCGCGTTTGAACGGTAAGAAAAAATGTCGGATCAGTGTGGGGACAGTCCCACTAACCGTTCAAACGTGCGGTTGAACTTGACTGAACAAATTTTTACCTGGTCGCGCTTTTGTTAATAGTATTCTCCCAACACAGATCTTAAAAAGTCACGTGGTATAGGCACCGTGGGGACGCAGTCTGACAAAAGCATTCATGACGTAAAACGGTATCAAAAATAAAAATTGGGATTGGTTGGAAACGACTGTTATTGTAGACAGATTTGGGACGGCTACAGTCTGTTATTTGGCAGCTCTTTCTGTTACGGAAAGCAAAAAGTATATTGGATATAGACGGTTGAAATGTGAGTTGACAACTTGTTCAATCGTTGATTCTGAATGTATTTACCGCGTATTTTCCTTTTCATGAGTACAATTATTTTGCTTTACGTGTTTTTGTCTTTCTATGTAGAAAGGCGACTGTGGTTAAGAAGACTGTTTCTGGATTGGGAGTCAACTGTCACCAATAGGAAGAAATGCAACCATTTAGACGACATTTTCACAGCTTTTGAGAAAATACACTGTACCCCGATAAGGAGACACTCTACCATTTAAGAGACAAAACAACAAGAGGCAGTCCGTGGACGTTTTGGATCATATCTCCGCATTTTAAACGGCCTTTGCGCATGCTGATTCGAAGTTTTTCTGCCGCGAAATTGAAAAACATCATGCAATTGACCAGTGTTCAGGCAAGTTCATCATTTATTTACTTTATAAAAGACGCTTAAACATGTCGAACTAGTAATTACCTTGTCCAAAACATAATAATCCACTAAATTACTTCACATGAACGTATGTACACGGTATTAGACCGATGAAACAACATTTGATTCTGAACGTTCATTTCTTCAGCCATTTTGTTTTCATGGTAATGTATAAGTCCAAAAGAGTACAAAAAGTATCGTCGTCATAGACTCCCGATAAGGAGACTTTATACATAAAAAGTCGTCACCATCATCAAACGCGCAAGCATGATCATCAAACTCACTATCATTATCTTGATTATGATCATCATCATCATTAAAAATACAATGTATATATTATTTTAACGTATTTAAAAATGTAAAAATATTAAGCGTTATATCGTATTAATAATACTAGTATATAAAATCTGTGTTCAACAATGAAGGAAAAACAAGATTTGTATACAAAAATTAATTAACCAGAAATCAGCCAGGGTCAATCCAACTGCAGCAATGTGCAACAAACAGAGCATATTTATGCCAACACTATTGAGGTATTTTATAAAAAAAAAGGCTTTTGTTTATATATTTAATGGAACTAAGTTGCAATCGTTTCTTGCAAAGCTGTCTGGAGCATATATTATATGTGTACGAAATATATACAAATTAAATAACAGATACCTACAAGATGTATAATCGACTTTCTTGGTATTATCCTATATCATCATTATATTGTTAAAGTTGTCAGCTGCTGCCCTCATCGATCCGTCCTTGGATATTGGGGCTGAGAAGTTGTTTGGCAACATACCTCCACCACCAGATTATTGAGGAATACGAGACAGCAGGGGTATTTTAACTGTTAGATTACAAATATTAATACTATTTTGCTGACAGATATTGATGTCAATAAGTGATATGTGTTACAACCAAGAATTGAACCCAGGATCTCTGAGGTTAAGTCCCTTGCACTATACCTCCCGGCTGATATCATTTGTAAAATGAGTACAACATATGCCAGTTAAGCGTTCATGATATATAAGCAATAATAAATAATTTAAATGACTAAAAATTCAACCATTTAAACACTAGTAGTAATAACTGTAGGATTATGATAAGTTTTATTGTTTAAAACATCGTGTACAAAACACTGTACATATTCATATTGTCGTTTTCAAATGTATAGCTATAGTGCTGTAATTGATTTTTATTAAACTATATATGTTTTAGCCTCAAGCACACACCATGTTGGCCTAAAAGTCTTTCTCCAAAAAGACTGAAGACTTTTCAGAAATTGGTAAATTTTAACTGATAATTGAAGTGAACACACAGAAAACATGTCTTACATCAATTTGTTTTTGAATGTGGTTTTCACATATAGCTTGACAAGTTTAATCTTGTCACTAAGACATGTTATATTGGTTTCCCTTCAATTCTAAAAATTGCAAACTGTAAGCTGTCCCATTGAAAATTGTGAGCAACTGTTAAAAACTTTCAGCTAAACCAATTTGTTTGGGAAAATACTAACAAGATCTTTATTTCAATGAAAAACACTCTTATACACACTGGATGCATTATAAAATTTACGGTAGTGGTTCTAGACATACATGTTACACTTCATTTTTTTTTAATACAAGCAGCATAAAATCAGTATGTCTCACTACCACTACATTGAAGACATACAATATAATTTGGCTAGTATTAAAATGAATATAGTACTCAATAAATCAGTAATGGGGCGCATATTGTTTTATTTATATGAGCCTCGCTTTGTGAAATGGGGGTTTAATGCAGGTTCGTAAAGTGTCATTCCAGTCCGCACAGGTTAATGAGGGACTACACTTTCCACCTAATCTGGATTTTCGTCTAGAACAGTCTTCCTTTCAACGAAAAATACAATTAAAGCGGAAAGTGTCGTCCAACAACACTTTATGCCCATGCATTAAACCCCCTTTTGTCAGAGCGTGTCTCATATATTTACCAGGCCCAGTTACTTAACACAATTTGCAGAGCGCATATAAAGTACACAGTCACCAGTGAGAGCGGGAGGCAGATAAGTGCCATCTTTCCAGAAGTGAAAGTGCGCCATGTAGGACTACAGGCAGGCCAGCCTATGGGGCATCTGTAACCCTACAAACAGTTCCGTAAGGCACTCCCATTAAGACGCCTTCCAAACTGGCCAAGAAAATAAAAAAACATGGCTGGAAAAAAGGAGAAAGCAATAGCTTTTACACAGAGAGCAGTTAATAAGTTAGCTAAAGAAACTTCAGCGAACAGTTTATATAGTCTAGACAGACTTGTCACGCCAGTCAAAAATCATAAAAAAGCGACATTTAAAGTTATGGTAGCCAGAACTATTAATAAGTGTGCTGTTTGTGGGATCATTTTTAATGGTGGTGTGGATCAAGTTTCAGTTTGATAATATTCATGTATTCAGGCCTAGAAAATGATTCAATTCAGGCTCACAATAAGACATTATGCATTGAAAGTCTGTCATGTCAGCAATGCTTTGTTCAATTACCTTTTATTTTATTTGAAGAAAGTATTACATTCACATGAAATAATATATACAGTTCACAAGTTGAGAGGAATTGGGCATTATAGTTTCCAGCTATTAAGTTTTTATTTTAAAATATTCAATTTTTGTGTGGTCTTGAGCTGCAGGTGCATTGTGACTGCAACAAAACTCGCATGTGCCCGCAGCAGGGATTGAACGCCACGGCCTAGGTAAGAAGCCTTTGTTCCAACCACTGCGCTAATCAGACAGCCAGGAAAGTGACATACTGGGGTACTTAAGAACTACCCAAATAAAGTGACATACTGGGGTACTTAAGAACTACCCAAATAAAGTGACATACTGGGGAACTTAAGAACTACCCAAATA